>JALRMF010000582.1:0-22356 GCA_026120015.1 Dendrostoma leiphaemia
TGCTTATACTTAAATATACCTTGTATAAAATAAATATATTAAAGTTTAAGTTAAAAGCTATTGTTTAGTTTTAAGAAGATAATCTTTTATTTCTTAGTGTATTAGCTATGTAAGTTAAAAAAGACAATTAGCTAATAAGTATTTTTAAAATTATAGCTTAGGCAATTATAAAGCAGCTATTTAATAAGTAGTTATCTTTGCAGTAAAAGCAACTATATAAAAATTTTATTAAAAATAAACTATGCTATTGCTTTAATAACCTTAAATATATATAATAAGCTAATAAGCAAATTTGCAAAGCTAGCAAGAAAAAGTTTAATTTTATAACTAGCAAATATATTAATAATAAAAAGTAGCTTTATATGCTTTGCAAAGTATATTTGTTTTTATAATTTTTTAAGATAGTTAGCTAACTATATTTTTAAACGTTTAAAGGAGCTAGTTATTTTAAAATAAAACTATATATTATTAAAATGTATATTAAAATAGGCTTAGTCTTTAAAGTTAAAGAAAAGGTTTAAAGTTATAGCGACTTTGCAATAAGTATTAGTAACTTTAATAATATTATACTTAAAAAAGCGCTTACTTTTAAGCAGCGCAAAGCTAATGCGCAGTCTAATATATTAAAAAGTATAAAATTTATTGTAGCGGCGTTAATTAAGGTTAAAAATTATAAGAGTAAGTAAATAACCAAAGTAATAATCCTTTTTAAAAAAAATAAGCATGTAAACTTTTGCATTATAAAGCAATAGGTATATTAAAAAGATTTTATACTAATAAGCATTTTATATAATAGTTTTGCCTAGCTAGCAATAAAAAAATAAAAGCGTTAATTATAGAATTAGATAAAACAGTTATATTTAATAATAAGAAAAAAGATTATAAGCTATTTAAGAGTATTAAAAGTATTATAAATAATAAGAGTATTGTAAGTAAGGTTAATTTTTAAATAGCTAATTATATTAGTATTTTGCTTAAACTTTTCTCTATATTATTTTTGCTTATATTTAATTTTAAAAAGATAATCCGCAAACATTTAATTAGCAAGCTGTACTTTTAGCTATTTATAACTATTTCTTTTACTAATTGCTTTAGCTTTTTTCTCTTTATCAACAGCTTTATTATTTACCATTGCACCTTTGTTTCTAACAATTAATTTCTCCTCTTCTCTTATATTTATTATTAAATCTTTTTTATTAATAAAAAAGTTAACTAAGCTATAAGTTGCAAATATTAACAGTGCTTAAATATAAAGATTTAAAAATAGCTATATTTTATAAACTTAAAACTTTGCTTTTAAAACACTAAACATATATTTTATTATAATTTTTAGCAAGCTATGCTGCTTATTATACAGCTTTTTGCTATTTTTTAGCTTTAAGCCACTAGCTTCTCACTTTTAAATATAATATTATATAAACTAATATAAAACTAAAAGCCTTTTCCTTATAATAAAGCCAGCATTAGCTAATAAATATTTGCTTTTAAAAATAATTAAATTGCCTTTTTTATAAACATTAAAGTATATAATCTTATTATTTATAAAGCTTGCCTAGCTAGCTAGCATATATATAAAACAATTATTAAAATTAACAACAGCTAGTATATTTTGCAACTTATATTCCTTATAACGTTAATTATATTATATTCTTTAGTCTTTCTCCTTTAGCAAAGCAGCAAAATAAATGCTATTAATAGCGCTAATATAATCTTTAAAGTAAAGCTATAAGTCTAAGCGTCTCTTAATATATAGCTGCTTATCTAGTAACAGCTTTATAATTTTAGCTTTTATTAACTTAGTATAGCTAATAAAAACTTTATAAAAAATTTAATTAATATACCTAATGCTATACTAGTATTTATACGCTATGTTTTATATGCTAAACCCTTAGCTAATAATTTTAAGAAATATAATAATTTTTTGCTGCATTAAAATAATTCTTTTATCTATTAACCCATTTAATTTTAGCTAATTAACTAGCTTAAGAAATAAGCAGCAATGCATTGTTGGTAAGTTAATCTCCGTATACAAAGAAGTTTGAATGGGGGGTGAAAACGAGTGTATTTGCTATTGTTGTTAATGATGATATTTCGCAAAAGGAACGGAAGGGAAACTATCATCGTACGCCAAAGGGATTAAGCATATACGCATACGGTCCCTTCTAATTGCCGTCGAGCCAAATCGGCCCAACTGGCTATTTGGCTAGCTGGTTTCTTTTAGTAGCTATATGCCTCTAGTCTAAGGCAGACTAGGCTATTGCTATAGCTATTAACCTATACTAGCAGTCTTTTATATTAGCTTATAACCCTTTGTTGTACGCTTTAAAAAATTAGTTTAAAACTTAAGCCATAGGCAATTAATTGCCTAAATAAGAAAGAAATGAGTAATAGTTATACTATATAAAGGAAACACACTTATTACCTAGTTTATAAGCCTTTAAACAAAACCCTTTACTTATACCATTAACTTATTATTGTTAACTAGGCATTCTAGCGCTTTATTTGATATAGCCTTTGTTATAGCATTGGCGGGGTTATTATTGCTATTAACCTATTATACCTTTGTAATCTTGCGCCGTTTATATAATTAACATAAAGCTATTATATTAATTATCAGCCTTTTTTCCCTAGTTATATTTAATTTAACTAGGCACTTATACAAAGAATATAAGTCTTTATAAACAATTAGGGGCATTATAAAAAAGCTAAGTCTATTAGTTATTAGGCAAAGCATTGTTTTTATTAAAAGATTAATATTAAAAGCATTAATAGTTTTATAAATCTCTAACGCTAAAGAGCTTTAAGTAACCCTTTTATACTTAGTAAAACTCTAGTATATAAGGTTTTCCGTTAATGTAAATTAATTATTAATATTAGTTTTATTTCCAATCGCTAGAATAAACTTAATCTAAAAGCTTAAATCTTTATTACTAGCTAGAGAGCTATTGGCAAATGCAAAAAGCTTAGCTGTTGCTAGATTAAGGGGAATATATTATAGCCCTTTTAATAAGTTACTAAATTACTACTATAGGCAACTGTTAAGCTTTATACAATCGCTTTTATTAGGGTTTTAAATCTAAGCAGCAATAGATAAATTAAAAAAAGCTTTTGATTAGCAAATTAAAGCAATATAAATACTATAGACGCATTGCTCTATATATTGTTAGGCTTAGTTAGCTAACTTAAGATTAATAGAAATAATTTTAGTGCTTTGACCCTTTTGTTTTAAGTTTAGCTTAGCTTTGTTTATTGTTAATGTAGCACTATTAAAATTTAAAGCAGTATTAGGGAAAAAGAAGGTCTTAGGCTTGGCTTTAAACTAGGCCTTTTATAACTTTTGGTCTTTTAATGCTAAAAAAGCTAATGTAGCTAAAATAAGAGTATTATTAATTTATATATTAATAAAGCTAAAAGTTTTTAAAGGTTTATTAATAATTAAAAAGCATAAGTTATAGGTTAAGGTTAATATATTAAGCTTTTCTTAGTAGTAGCCTTAATATATAGTAAACTAGTAAATGCTTGCTTTAGCAATGCTATAAAATAGCTTAATTACCCTAATAATAGTGTTTTAAAGGTATTTAGTCTAGAAAGCAGCCAGAACAACAGCTAATATAATATATATAAGTTTGATCTATAACTATAGGTACGCTTAGGTAATATTACGTAATAATAGCGTTATGCTGCTTTGCAACAGTAATAGCGCAAAGGCTAAAATCAACCGCTAGCTAGCATATTAAATTATAGGGGACTACGTTAAAATAAACGCTTTCTCTTTGTTATTATAGCCTTATATAACTAAGCGTAACTTTTTATAAAGCTTAGTAGTCTTACCCTTAACTTTTTATACTATATAAGCCTTAAAGATACAATAGCTATTATGCCTAGCCTTACTATAGCGTTTAAAGCTAAAGACATTATAGCTAACAAGGTTATTTACCTTTTAAGCATTAAACGCTTTAAATAACTTGCTTAAGGTTATTATAATGCCATTATTCCTTAACTTAACAGTAAAATTATAATTATCCTCTTTTTTCCTCGTTAGAAAAGCGCTAGCCAGCTTATTCTTTAAGCTAGAAGGTTGTCCCCTTTGCTTAGGCTCTGTTGCAACTATAATTATATCGCCAACAACACCAACAGCATCAGCGATATTATTAAAGGGCTAGTGGTTTTTATCATTAGTCGCTAGGGAAAAAAAAGAAGCGTTAGTATCAGGGTCGCAATAATAAAATTAAAGGATAGTTGATTTAAAGGTAGCAGGCCTATTAAGCATCTTAAGGGTAACATTATAACCATTAACAGCTGCAATCTTATAAAGCCCCTGCCAGCTATCCTTCTCTCACCAAACCTATACCTTACTTTAAAATAAAAGCTTAATTACATTTATAATAAATAGTCTATTCTAAGTATTAAAGGCGCCCTTTATTTAACGCTTAGCTGCTGCTTTATATAACGCCTTTATAACCTTTTATACCGCTTTGGCTCTTTTAATAGTTAATAGCAATAAGGCTAAATTAGTTATTATATAAAGATATACGCTAAAAACAAAAAGGGTAAAAATAAGCTTATAAAGTCTAATAATATCATTAATAGCCTTAAGAGCTATTTGCAAAATTACTTTATTAAATATTATACTATAAAGCTTATTATATAAAATATCAAAGGCTTATCAAAGTAAAATATAGTATTATTCTAGCTTGCTAATTAACTAATAGGCTTTAACAGAGATTTATTTATATATAATTCCCATTAGCCTAGCTTTTAATCTAAACTCTATAAAGGTAAAATTAGTGCCAGCATTATATATAATTATATTAGGAGATCTTTGATAAATATTAATCTATAGTAGATATAGGGCTTTCTAAGTGTCTTTAGCTAATAAAGATAGAAAAAAATAGCCACTATAGAAAGCTGTTAAAAAGTCTAAAATATAAAAAATAAGGCAACTTTTAAGATATATAATGTTTGCAAAAATTTTATAATTAAACTTACAATTATTTTTTAAAGTAAACTTAAAGCGCTGGAAAGCGTTGCTATACAATTAGCAATAATGATAAAACTTTTTAATTAACTATAGTATATCTTTATTAATATTATCATAACTAGCCTTTTTAAGCAGCTGGTAAAGTTGGTACATTGCTGGGTAGCCAAAGCAATAATAGAGGCATTATAGCTCTATTTCCATAAAAAAGACGCCTGCCTATTTCTCCTTACTTAAAAAAAACTATAGGTGGCCCTATTTGCATATGATAGGGATAGTTTTATTATTATAAATAAGTTGGTTTATTAGATTATTAAATTAAACGCATAGGCAGTTTATATCTGCGAGGCAAAGTAAAAAAAGCGTTAAAGCATCTAGCACATAAAAGTTAATACACCTGATTAAAGTGTTAATAGTAATAGTTTTAATTAAGTTTGCTACTAATCCTTTGCCAAATTTAATTAAAGCTTATCTTACTATTAACTTATTAAGCTTAATAAAAAAATCCTTTTATTATAAAGCAAGGAATTACTCCTTTCTAGCTATAGATACTCTTACAGCACCTATATTAAATAATATGCCTTAGAATTATAACTAAGTATAATAGTCTTTAATAAAAAATTATATAGCGTTTATATTAGGGCTATTAGCAAAATAAATATTATTGCTAATAAGGCAGTGTAAAAAGCCTTAGTTTATAAGCTAAGTAGAGGCTTTAGTCTTCTTCTTATAATCCTTATCATTATTATTAACCTTGTTTTTTAGCTATATTTAGTTTACTTTATTACTTTTATAACTTGCTAGATATGTTTTAAAACTGTTAAGGTTATTACTATTAAACTAGCAATTAGCAATAAACTAATTATATAATTAATTGCGTTCCTTTTAAGAGTGTTTTATTAACCAATAACCTTCTTTGCCATATATATAATACTTTTTCTTCTAAGGCATACGCTGCTGAGAAGGGCGGTTATTATAATAATTGCCACTATGGCCTTAAAAGCCGTTATACAAACAAAAGCTGCTATAAAGATTGCTGCAAAAGCCTTTACCTTTGCTATAATTATTATTATAGCAGCGGTTTAAATAATATTGGTTATTTGCTTTGTTAGCGGTTAGTTGCTATTATAGACCGTAGGCGAGGTAAATTTTGATTAAGGAGTATAAATTGGAAAATAGCTCTTTGTAGGTAACGGCAGACTTAAAAAAAGTATATTTAAGTTTATATATTTTATAGCAAGCTTTGATAATTATGGTTTTAAATGCTTATTTGCTTATATAATCTAGTCTTAAAGTATATTAGCATAATTATAGCTTGTTAAGTAAAATCTTAAAGACTTTATAAAGGTTTTTCTTTTTATTCTACTGCTTAGCTTTATTAAAAGTTATTAAGGTTTAGTTTATATAATAATAAAAGTAATTAACTTTTGTGTTAAAATTTTATTTAATCTTAATATAAGCTTTTGCAAATATATTAAAATGGGTGACGTAGCTTTTATAAAACTGTTAAGCGCAGCTAGTTAAAATCTTTGGAAAAACGGCATAAAACTAGCTAGGCTTAATTTAGGCATGCTAGCAAAGACTAAAGAAGGTTTTAAGCTTATTATCTAGTAAATTATATAGCTTGCTTATATACTTCTAATCTAGGCTATATATCTTTATAAAGCTAGTTAAGATTTAAATATTAATATGGTTATTTGGGTATTTAAGTAGAGGAAGGGTTTTATATAGATTATACCGCTAGGGATTATAATAATATATAAGCAGTTTTAATATTAGAAATAAGGTATTGTATAATATATATAGATAGTTAAAGGGCGATGATTGCAGTCTTATTATATAGTTTACTAAAACTAACGTAAAGGGGCCTTGTTCTAGAGGCAACCTTAAGGGGTCTTATTGCAAATGTAACTAAAAGGGCACTCTTAAAGGGTTTGGTTGCAGGCATTATATAGTTTATTATATGTATAATAGGGACGGTGGTTGCAAAGGGTTTTATTGCGGTTGTAACAAAGGCAATAGTAGCGAGGGGCTTTATTGTAAGCTACTCTTTAAAGCTTTTTTAATTTGGGAGTATGCTAAGGGTTCCTTAACAATCTATTATATGCCGTCTGGTTATTTTTGCTAGGGTTCCTTTTAATAAATCTAAAGCTTTTGCTAAGGCGCTTTCTTTTATTATAAAGGTTAAAGAGGTTTTAGTAGCAAAATGCCTTACTGCTATTTATAGGCGCATAACTTTAAGTTAAGTTTTTAGTTTTAAAGCTTAACTAAGTCTTACTTAAGAGGTTTTTTACAAGCAGTAAAAGCTACTAAATATAATTTAATAAGAGCGTTATTTTACTTAATATAAATCTTATTTTAATAAAGAACTTGCTTAAGGTTGCGGCGCAAGTTAAAAGGGATAGCGTTAAATATATTAGCGGTCTACTTATTAAAATCTTTATAAAAATAGTAGAAAAGGTTATTATTGCACTATTTAAGGTAGGTAGCAATTGCCCTAGCGACTATTATATTTAAATATATTTAACTAGCGCTTAGCTATACCTTTTTATATTAAAGATAAGCGTTAAGTAAAAGCTATATTGCTTAAAAGATTTTAATTTCTGCTAAAAGGTTGCTTAATATTAAAATAAGCTATTAGGCATTATAATCAAACACTAAGATTCCTATCTCTTTAACTAAGAAGTTGTTTAAACTGCTAAAATCAGCTATACTAGTCTGATTTAAGTCGCTTAATCTAGGGGATAAGGATTCCTAGGATAAATATAGCATAGTAATAAAACGCAAAGGGTAAAAAGCAAGGGGAAAATTAAGTTATTATATATATATACATATGCTTAAAAACAAAGTAAAAATAAATGAAAAAGGGGTTAAAACGCAGTATAGGGTGCTTTAGAGTTGCTAATATATTTATATATATATATATTATTAATGCCTTTATTACATAGTAAAAACAAAAAAGATTATAAGATCTTTATAAGGGCAAAAGCACTTAATAAAAAGGTCCGCTAATTAATTGCTTGCTATTATAACCTTGTAAAAGGTTTTAATATTTCTGCATAGAATTAATTATTTTTTTAAAAGTATAATATAGCACTAGATAAGCTGCCAGCATTTATAAGAAAATCTTAAAGTTGTTTATACATTATTTTGCATTGTAAATACACTAAAAAGGTTGCTAGTAATAACTTTTACTAAAGTTTCTTAGCTATCTTTAATAATTAAAGAGAATAGCTTTTTACTAATAATAACTTTACTAAAGTTTCTTTACAAGCTATTTATTATTTTCTGCTAAAAGCATAAAGCTTATTATTATAAGTAATATACCCCTTTTAGAAAACATTGCAGCAGTTTTCAAAGCAAGATTTGCCTCTTTTACCTTGCTATTTATAGTTAACTATTTAACTACTAATTAATATTGGTAAGTTAATCTCTATATATAAAAAAGTTTAAATAAAAGGTGAAAATAAGTATATTTGCTATTGTTGTTAATGTTAAATAGGCTTTCTTATATATGTACGTATTAAGTGTAAATAAATAACATAATGGGGTAGAGACGAAATTATATTTAGCTCTACCTTATACAAAGAAAAGGAGACGAAGTCTCCTACTTTATACAGAGGATTTATATATGCGTTTTAGGCATATGTAACACGCGTGCCTAGTTTTAGTCTGCCGGACTACCCTAGTGGTTAATATTGGCATCTCTATCAGCCCTCGTATAAAGCTGTAATGTTATTTTATTCTAACATTAGTATCTTTTTTTTTGTAGCTTATACGGTTATATATATAAAAACTATAGAGAAAAGACTATAGTTTTTATAAAAGAAACGCATTATAGACTTTGTATTATTTTAGTAGTTAAATGTTAAAAAAAGCAATTATACCTATAAGAATTATTAAAAACCTTGCTTTTTAGTGATTACCTATATATAATATATTACGTATAGTTAAGTTTTTTGCCTTTTAAGTAACTTTTTATATAAAAGGAATTATATATAGCTTTTATTGCTTTTTAAATTATAAACTTTTTCTTAGTAAATTATAGGCATTTGCTTATTAGCATTTAAAGTAATTTATACTCTTGGCTATATATAAGGTATAAAAGACTTTATTTCTTAACTTAGCCTTTAGTTCTCTTTCTCTCTTTTTTTCCTTTATTAATAATCAACTTTTAATTATATATAGTTTTTTGCTTTTTTCCCTTTTATATATATTATCATTAACCTTTCAACTTACATAGATATTTTATACGCAAGCAAATAAACAAAAAATTTGGTTATTATAGCAGCTTCTGCCTTTGTTGCAAACATTCTAGCCTAGCTAATCTTTTATATAACTTTTCTAGGTATAAATGCCGGTTATTAAGCTTTTATTATATAGCTAAGCTCTAATGCCTAATTTTATGCTAATGTTTTTAGCCTTTATAAAAATATATACAGCATATTATTGTTTTTTTTTATTATATGTTTTGCAAACTAATAAAACATAAAACTAAAAGCTAGCTTTGGCTAATTTGCCTATAGCCAATATATAAGTTAAAGTAAGCATTAACTAAAGATATATATTTTTAGCTTTTGCTAAGATTATACAATAAGATTTATACTTTACTGCATTATAAGTTTATCTTTTATTTTTGTCTTTATATAAAAAATTAACGTTATTTAGCATTATTGCCAGCGTTAGCTATTGTGCAAACGTTAATTGTAGTTATATGTACAGAAACCTAAACTTTTTTGCTAACTCCTTTAGCAACTGTATACGCGTAGCAGGGTATTAGTACAGCGCTTACGCTAATTACATTTAGCGCTTGCACGCTATTTAATGCTAAGTAATAGGTTATATAGTGGAAATATTAGGGGTGTCTAGTGGTTGTTAATAAAAAGAGATTTTTTAATAGCTTATATAAAATAATATAAGTAAAAGAATAAGAACTTTTATTTTGCATAAAATATATTTTATTTAACTATGATTATTATTTCTTTTTATTTTATTAGTTAATATATTTTTTAATCTATATAGTTAGTTGATTTATTAAGATTAAAATATTAAGGGCAATATTAGGTTTACTTTTTATATATGCATTTGCTAGATTATCGCTGCTATTAATCTATTGGACCTTTGAAATCTTTCTTCTCTTATATAACTTTTAAAGAGTTATAATATTAATTATTAGTTGTTTTTTTTGTGTTGTTTTAAGTTTAACTAAGTAATTATATATAAAGTATAAGTTTGTATAAATTACTAGTGGGATTTAGGGAAGGTTTAGTTAATTAGTGATTTTTTTAAAGTTATATATAGGGTAATTCTAATATTAAATTTATTTATTATTTTGTATAGTTTACTAGCTAATATGCTTTTGGTGATCCTTTTATATTTAGAGGAATTTTAGTGTATAATATTTCCTTAAAGAGTTAAGTTATGCTTTATATAATTTATTTTCTTACTAAGTATAATAATGAATTTTAGCTAGGAAGAGAGGTTTTAGTTATTAGCAAATGATTTATTAATAAAGATAAATAACTTTGCATAAGATGTGTTAAGAGAAATATATTTTAGACTTCTTTGTGCATTATTTATTTGCTATTAGATCTTTTTGTTTAAGAATATAATATCTTTCTTTTTAGGTGTGCAAACCTAAGCTGCGATAAATAAGTTATATAAAGTCTTTAACTATAAAATTAACAAAATATATGCTATTTATATGCGCTAAGAAATATATTACTAAGCTGCGTCTTTTATACAATGGTTAATAAGCTAAAGGTTATTAGCTTAGCTTTTTTATATAAGGATAATGTTCTTGCTATTTAACTTAATTTAGCTATTATTAAACTTTAATAAATTATTGTATAATAGGGTTACCTTAGGCTTTGTGCGGTAGCCTTTTTTTTTTATCTCGTTTTCCTTACGGCGCAAGAAGCTTTTTATATTAAAGCTAAATGTATTATTAGTTTGTAGAGCAGTGATTTTAAATTTATGTAAACTATTTTTAAATATTAGCAAATATAAGTCATATGTTAAGATGTCTATGTTTAGGTTTTTTGTATAGTGTGTATAGTATATCTTATACTAGTATAAACTAGACTTTGCTAGTTTATATAAAGGCTTTTAAATCTAAAGAATAGTGCTTTTAAGATACTTGTTTTAGAGTTCTTTGGAAAGAGATGCTAAAATAACTTATGTAAGTTTATTATAGCTTTGTATATATGCTTAAGTAATATTTTGCATTTCTTTATATATATTAAAATCTTTTATTAACGTAAGGCTTAATGCAAGGATAAATCGCTGGCTTATCTATTAAATCATTAGTGCTTAAGTTAAAACCCAATCTTTTTTATTATTTTTATACCCTTAGACAACTAGCCTGCTCTTTTTATATAAGCGTATTATTTTACCCTTGATTTCTTATACTAGTTAAGTCTTAAAGATTTGTTTATTTTAATAAATATAGGGGTTATGCTGGACTATCTTAAAGACACTTTGTGTAATTAGGTTGTTAACCTTTATAGCATTAAATTCCTTAAATAAAGCGCTTAAAATTATAATAATACTATTCTTTCTAAGTTTAATAGCTAATATACAATTATTCTTTTTCTTTTATATAAGATAAGTTCTTATATAAATAGCTTATAATGGTTGTTTCCTTTAATATGTCCTTTAGATAAAGTAAACTATTGCACAAATCTTCTTTTATAGTTGCTTTTTGCAATAGATTATTGGGGGTTTTTATATGGTAGAAGTGACCTTACTATTGCTATTGCCAATATTGTCTTTTAGAGGCAAATAGTATAGTTTTATATATATATATATTTAAACTTTGCTAGTTTATTAGTTATATTAAAGACTATATTTTGTTTTTTATGCGCTTGAATCTTATATGGGCTTTGCTACTTTTGCCTTTCTCTCTATACTAGCATTTTGCTATAAAGCGGTAAGTTTTAGACTATATATAGCTAAGGTTTGTTTCTAATATTGATTATATAATTAATCTCTACCTAAGCATGGATTTTTTATAGTTTATTTATAGCTTTAGAGACTATTTTTGCACGAGTAATTTAGTTAGATAATAGTAGCGAGTTATAATTAATTTGTAAGTAAGCATTAAAAATAAATAGCGTTAATATAAGGCTACTTAGTTTAGCTATATTATTTAAAGCTTTAAAAGCTATTTAAAGAATTGTATGCTTATTGGTATTATGACTAATTTCCTTCTTAAGAATATTATACGCTCTTTTTAATAATATATAAGCTTTCTTTACTTTGCTAACTGCTTAATATGCTTTAATCAATATTTTTTTGCATATATATCTTATAATTTATATATATTTTTTAAACTTTTAAAACACAAAATTTATTTTTGTGTTGTATATAATAACGTTTAGTATTGGAATAAATGGCATTGCGGCTTTGTACAAGGGCTAGTAAAGATGCTAATGCCGACCACCAGAGTAGTCCAGCAGACTAAAATTAAGCACGCGTATTATATATGCTTAAAACGCATATATAAATCCTTTATACAAGGCAGAAGACTTTGTCTCTTTTCCTTTGTACAAAATAAAGCTGAATATAATTTTATTTCTATCTTATTATATTATTTATTTATACTTAATATATATATATATAAAAAAGCTTATTTAACACTAATTAGTGTTTGCGGCTAGCAAGCATAGATTAGCAAGAGTAATAAAATAATAGGTGCCTTTAAGCGTATAATAGTGCGCAATAGTACTATTGTGCTTAATTCTATCTTTTATATTTATTAAGCTAAATAAGTTATTAGCAGACTATATAATAAAAAGCGTATATAGATTTTTTTTCGCAAAAAGGCAAAGGCTAAAAGATTATTTAAAACCTTTGCATAAACTAAAGATTATATACAGCGTGCAATTATACTTTAATAATAAGTATCTTAAATTTAGATAATTTATCCGCAGCTATTAATGCATATAAGCTTAAAGATAAGCAAAAATAATAACCCTAAAGGCGTTAGCAACCTTAAAAATGCTAAGAATAACCCAAAGATAATAATAAAAACTTTTTTTTATACAAAGAGATAGTAAAGAGCAGCCTAATATTTTTAGCAGCATAGAAAATAGGCATTTTATATAGCTACTAAGATAAGATTCCTAACATTATCTAGCTAATAAATCTAAAGGAAATTAATATATATATTAGCTAATTTATCTCTAAATACAAAGGTTTTTTATTTTTAGATAAAGTTGTATAATTATATAAAAAAGATTTTGCAGGCTGGATAATTTATTAGTTTAAATAAGGTATATAAACCTTTAAACGTGCACTTTGAAATACCTTTTAGTTTTAGGGATACGTTTTTTTTAAGGAATAGACTAATATATTAGATAGCTAGCTTATATATCCTTTTAGTTATAATTTTGTTGCTTAATAATCTTATATAAATATTAGGGCTTTAACGACTTTTGTACGACAGACTCCTGTGCAATCGATACCTATAAGCTCTGCTTTTTAACAGCCCGCACAATAAGCTTCCTATTAGTCTAAAGACTTATTAGGTTTAGGAGGGAAATAGACATATAACCCTTAAATTCAGCGGCAAAATTAATAGAAGCACTAAGGAGACCTATATAATCAGGAAGCTTTACACAAAGAATATAAACAAATAGAGGAGGCAGCACTTTTAGAAACAGCTTGTGCAATGCTTTGTTAGAGGGACCGCACGATTTCTAAGAATTAAAACCAAGGACCTTGTTTATACGATAAGGAGAGTAGCATGGTTTTATTAAAACAATAATTTATTTATAAAAACTATAGCTTTTCTATATAAATTTCTCTAATTCTTTTTATAGACTTAAAATATAATCTTTTTAAATTGCCATCTTTAAGGCGCGTATAAAACAATATATATCCACTAAGCCAAGTCTAAGCTTTTGCAAAAGTATGGCAAAGAGATCTAAATTATATTAGGAAACTATATAACGTTTTATACGATAAAGCAAGAATTTTTATCTCTATGTATAGGCAGCTTAGAATTAACGAGTAGGAATATTACGCTGTATAATTGTACGTTTTCTTAGATTGTGCGCTTTAGTTTTATCTTAACTACATTAGCCTCGATAAGATCTAATATAATATTTATTGTATAATTAATACTTACTTTAATTATTATATTAACTATAGCTAGTATTAGGTTGATTAAAGCAGCTTAACCTTTGTATAACTAAAGAAAGAGAATTTAGATAAGATATTAGCAAATATGCTAGAGATTTTATTGAATAAAATATAGCTTATATAATAAATACTAAGAGCTGGGTATTAGGGCAAGATTTAGCTTTATATAGCAGTAGAGAGGGTGTGCTATAGTATATTAAAGCTTAAGATAGCTTTTATTTAGCAGAAGCTTATATATAAGGGGTTATTTTTAGATATATATGCGGTTATTAAGTTGGCATTTGAAAGGAAATTATTAATCTTTTTAACAAAGGTTAATTTATACGTTTCTTAATACTTAATAAACTATATATATACTAAAAGTGACTTTTAAAAGTTATTTAACCTAAAATGAAAAGCGCAACCTAAATTTGCGCTTACTATATAAGAGAACTTTTTTAGTTAAAAACCTTTTAATTATACAAATAAAAAATATTTTGTATATAAGAAAGAAGGATGTTAGTTAATAAACTATACGCTAAAAGAGCATGCAAGATTTCGTATAAGGTATCTTACCTTGTGCGAAGATATTAGCATTAAGCTATTATTAAAGGACAATATGCTTGCTTATGTTTAAGACTATAAAGGCGACAAATCTAACCGCCTAAATATATATAATTTAAAATTTAAGAAAAATAGGCAAAGGGCTGTAAGCTATCTGCTTTCTACTTTATTTATTTATTATACGATAGGGCTTAATATATATAATTTATTATATAAATTATTAGAATTAATATTATTTATTTTAGAGAACTAATACTTATACGAGTATTAAGGAAAGCTGTAAAATATTGGAGTATTTGAGCTATCGATTGTTGGCAAGGCTTAAGCCTTTGTATATATAAGGGAAGATTTATATATAAAGATTATTTGGGAAATATTACTTTATTTATTTAAATTTAGAAAAGGAGACTTTCTTTATGCAATTAATACTATAGTAAAACAGAGCTCGTTAAGAAAAGTTATATACTATATGCTAAACACTAGCACTCTGTTTTTACTATCTTTTAAAAATACAGATTGCCTAAGTATATATTTTAACAATATAATAAATATTATTGTACAGAGAGATAATAAAGTTTTTATTTTTATTATACAAAAGTAGGGATATTTATTCTTTAATTTGTCAAGGGTGAAATTGGCTATATTCCTTTTAAAGTATAAACTTTAACAACTGCATTAACAATTTAATTATGCTTATATAGATAGGTTATACTAGTTGCTAAAGGATGCTGGGACATACAATGTAGATTATTTAATTTTAAAATAGATTTAAAAGTTTTGCTATTATTGCTAGACGCATAAATAATTATTACAAAGATTTAAGTTTTTTTTAAGGGATAATTATAATTTTAATTATAAAATTTTTATAAATATTATACATCTCGCTAATAATAATATTTTTTATATTATCAACGCTTTAACTTTGTATTAGGCTAAAGAGTTTTTAGATAAAAAAAATATATAAAGCGTATAGGATACTTTATATAAATATTGGATTTTTATATATCTTAGACTTTTAAACGTTATTATATACAATGCTAAAATAAATTTTACATTTTAAAAGTTTAAAAAATACGCATAAATTATGGGATATATGTGTAAAAAGGTATTGATTAAGGCATATTAGGTAGTTAGCAAGGTAGAAAAAGCTTATATATTATTAAGGAGAGCATATAATATCTTTAAGAAGAAAATTAATCATAATACTAATAAGCATACAATTTTCTAAATAGCTTTTAAAGCTTTAAACAATATAGCTAGACTAAGTGGCTTTATATTAATACTATTCATTTTTAGCGCTTATTTATAGATTAATTACAACTTGCTATTATTATCTAACTAAGTTGCTTATATAAAAATAGTCTTTAGGGCTATAAATAAATTATAGAAAATCTATGCCTAGGTAGAGATTAATTGTGCAATTAATACTAGAAACAAACCTTAGTTATATATAATCTAAAATCTATTGCTTTGCAGCAAAGTGCTAGTATAAAGAGAAAAGCAAAGGTAGCAAAGCCTATATAAGATTTAGGCACACAAAAGATAAAATGTAGTCTTTAATATAATTAATAAATTAGCAAAGTTTAGATATATATACATAAAACCATATTATTTGCCTTTAGAAAATAATATTAGCAATAGCAATAATAAGGTTACTTTTGCTATACAAAAACCTTTAATAATTTATCATAAAGAGCGATTATAAAAAAAAACTTATACAATAGTTTACTTTACTTAGAGAATATATTAAAAAGGACAATTATTTAAGGTTATTTATATAAGGATTTATCTTATATAAAAAGAAAAGAATAATTATATATTAGCTATTAAGCTTAGGGAAAATAGTGTTATTATAACTTTAAGCGCTTTGTTTAAGAAATCTAATGCTATAAAAGTTAATAACCTAATTGCACAAAGTATCTTTAAGATAATTTAGCATAACTTTTACGTTTATTAAAATAAATAAATCTTTAAAACTTAACTAGTATAAAAGATTAAAGGCAAAACAATACGCTTATATAAAAAGAGCAAGCTGGTTGTCTAAGGGTATAGAGATAATAGGAAAGATAGGGTTTTAACTTAAGCATTAATAATTTAGCAAATAAGCTAGCGACTTATCCTTGCACTAAGCCCTACGTTGATAAAAAACTTTAATATATATAAAGAGATGTGGGATATTACTTAGGCGTATATACAAAGCTATAATAATCTTGCACAAGTTATTTTAGCATCTTTTTTTAAAAAACTCTAAGATAAATATCCTAAAGGCACTATTCTTTAGATTTAAAAGCCTTTATATAAACTGGTAAAGTTTAGTTTATATTAGTATAAGATATACTATGCACATTATACAAAGAATTTAAATATAAATATTTTAATATACAACTTATATTTATTAATATCTAAGGACGGTCCGCATAAATTTAGAATTATTGCTTTATAAACTAATAATATGTTTAACTTTAGTATAAAAAGCTTTTTATGCTATAAGAAAAATAAGATAAAGAAGAAGGGCTACTGTATAAAGCCTAAGGCGATTTTATTATATAATAATTTATTAGAGTTTAATAGCGATTAAATTAAGTTGGATAGTAAGGACGTTATCTTTGTGCAAAAAGGCTAGGCTAACAACCTTTAGCTTATTAACTATTATGCGAAAGACATAGCCTAGCAATATATTTCTTAGCGCACATAAGCAGCATATATTTTATTAATTTTATAGCTAAAGGCTTTATATAATTTGTTTATTATAGCTTAGGTTTGCATACCTAAAAAGAAAGATATTATATTCTTAAATAAAAGGATCTAATAGCAAATAAATAATATATAAAAAGGTTTAAGGTATATTCCTTTTAATATATCCTATACAAAGTTATTTATTTTTATTAACGGGTTATTTACCAATAATTAAAACCTTTCTTTTTAGCTAGGATTTATTATTATGCTTAGTAAAAAGGTAGATTATATGGAGCACAATTTAACTCTTTAAGAGAATATTGTATACTAGAATTTCTTTAAATATAAAAGGGTTACTAGGAGCGTATTAGCTAGTGAGTTGTATAGAATGGTAAATAGATTTAATATTAAAATTGCCCTATATATAATCTTAAGAAAGATTATTAATTAGCTAAACTTTTCTTAAATTTTACTAATAATTTATATAAACTCTTACTCTATATATAACTACTTAGTTAAGCTTAGAACAATATAGGAAAAACGACTAATAATCAACATTATAACTCTTTAAAAGTTGTATAAAAAGAGAGAGATTTTAAAGGTTTAATAGATTAATAGCAGTAATAATTTAGCAAATGCATATACAAAAGGTAAACTTAATATTGCCTTTAATATCTTAGTTTTAATAAATTAATTTACCGTACAAATTAAAAGATATATTAACTAATAAAATAAAAAGAAATAATAATCACAGCTAAACAAAATATATTTTATGCAAAGTAAAAGTTTTTATTTTTTTACTTATATTATCTTATATAAGCTATTAAAAAATCCCTTTTTGTTAACAACCACTAAATACCCTTAATATTTTTATTATACAACCTACTACCTAGCACTAAATAGCATATAAGCGCTAGATATAGTTAGCATAGGCGCTAAGCTAATATCTCACTATGCGCATATAATTGCTAAAAAAGTTAGCAAAAGAGTTTAGGTTTCTGCATATATAACTACAATTAACGTTTGCACAGTAGCTAACGCTAGCAACAATGCTAAATAACGTTAATTTCTTATATAAGAATAAAAACCAAAGATAGACTTATAATGCAGTAAAGTATAAATCTTATTATATAATTTTAGCAAAAGCTAGGGATATATAGCCTTAGTTAATGCTTACTTTAACTTATATATTAGCTATAAGCAGGTTAGCTAAAGCTAACTTTTAGTTTTATATTTTATTAATTTGCAAGTATATAATAAAAAGAAACAATAATAGGTTATGTACATTTTTATAAAAGCTAAGGGCATTAGCATAAAACTAAGCATTAAAGCCTAAGTGTATAATAAAAGCTTAATAGCCAGCGTTTATACCTAGAAAGGTTATATAAAAAATTAGCTAGGCTAGAATGTTTGCAATAGGGGCGGGAGCTGCTATAGTAATTAAATTTTTATTTGTTTACTTATATATAAGATATTTACTTAAGTTAGAAAGTTAGTAGTATTATATGTAGAAAGGAAAAGAATAAAAGACTATATATAGTAGAAAGTTGGTTGTTAGTAAAGAAAAAAGAAAGAGAAAGAAGACTAAAAGCTAAGTTAAGAATAAGGTTTTTTATACTTTATATATAGCTAAAAGTATAAATTACTTTAAATGCTAATAAGCAAATGCTTATAATTTATTAAGAGAAAGTTTATAACTTAAGAGGCAACAAAGGCTATATGTAATTTTTTTTATATAGAGAGTTACTTAGAAAGCAAAAGGCTTAACTATATGTAACTTATTATATATAGGTGGTCATTGGAAAGCAAGGTCTTTAATAATCCTTATAAGTACAATGGCTTTTTTTAGCATTTAACTGCTAGTATAATATAAAGTTTATAGTGTATTTCCTTTATAAGAATTATAGTTTTTTCTTTATAGTTTCTATATATATAATTGTATAAACTGCAAAAGAAAAGATGCTAGTGTTAGAATAAATAGCATTGCAAGTTTATACAAAAGCTAGTAAAAATGCTAGTGCTAACTATTAAGGTGGTTTAGCAAACTAAAACTAGGCATATGGTTATATATGCTTAAAATGCGTATATAAATCTTTTATATAAGGCAAGAGACTTTGTTTCTTTTCCTTTGTATAAAGTAGAGCTAAATATAATTTCGTCTCTACCCTATTATGTTATTTATTTACACTTAATACATACGTATATAAGGAAGCTTATTTAACAATATAAGTGTTAAATTTTACTATAGTTAGAAATAGGTTATTTAATTAGGTCTTTAGTCTCTTTTTAATATTAGTTTATATGCGCTACATAGTTATAGCTATAAATAAAAAACAATAGCAAAATAATAACAGGCTTTGCTTATGCAACGCTAACTCTTTAATCTTATACTGCTTTTATATTAATTTTAATAATGCTTTATTATGCTTACTTGCAGCGTTAGTATTATAAAGGAAAAAGTTTTAAGTTTAGCAGTGGCGTTTACTATTTTAATAGCCTTAGCTTAGATAGATAATCTCTATAAAATTTAGCAATTTCTAAATTATAACTCTAAACATTTATAGCAGACTGCTAACTAGAATAATATAGGAAAGGCTATTTAATGTAACATTTAAGGCTTATAAAAGTATTGCAAAAGTTAAGGATAATGTTAAAATACTAAGACAGCTTAGCTTTAGTGTTATAGCTATTTGTTACTACTTTACCTTTAGCTTGCCGCTAGTATAAGGCATTAGCCTTATTTTAACTTAATAAGCCTAGCTAGTTTTAATAAATAAGCGATATAAAAAAAATAGGAAAGTATTAATAATATCTAAGCAGCTATATTACTACTGCTTTGCAGTATACTTTTATTACTAAAATAAGATTAATTTATTAGTGTAAAAGCTTTTTTATTAAGCAGCCTAGATTTATATATTTTATACTTACTTAGACTAAGTTTTTAACTTATAGCGTTTTAGCATTTAAGCAGCGTTAATTTGCTTAGTTTTTATATTTATCTTAAATAATAATAAAAATAACTCAAATATTCTTAATAACTTGCTTTAAACAGTTGGCTGCTATAAAAGCAAGTTAAAACTTTCTCTGCCAAAGCTTAATTTTAGGAGCTTATTAGAGAGATAGTGGTTTAATGCTTATTTAGGGATTAAAGCTATAATTTGCAAAAAAAAAAGAAATGTAAGTTAATTCCAAAGCTTAGTTATTAAAAGCAAACTTAGCTAAGGAAAGCTAATTAATTTAGTCATTTTAATAAAAGGTATAATATTCTTAAAAATATTATTTTAAGTATATTACGACCAAGGCCGAGGAGACCTGGTTGTAAAAGTGCAGGGTTAGGGTTTGTCAGGGCCTTATAAGGACCCCTTGGCAAGGCCGTATAGAGACCGGGACTTTCCTCTTTCCCCTTTAAGATTTAGTTTAGTATAATAGCTATACCTAAGCAATTAATCCTTCCTCCCTCTATAACTAATATAGTCGTTTTGCCTAGTAATCTTTGTGTCTAATAGTTTTAAATCTTTTCTTATCACTACCTAAAATACTCTTACAAATGAAATAAAACACTAATGCTTTTAATAGAAAAAGGTCTTTGCATTAGGCTACTTAGCAGCAAACTCTTTAAAAAGAGTTATTTAACTTAAATAGCGTATACTTAGAACAATAATCTAAGGAGACACCTAAAAAACCTTTATTTAATAAAATTGCTATTTTTAAGCAAATAATTTAAGCCTTACTTAATAATAAAAACAAAAATTTAGCGAAAAACCTAGATTTTACTGTTAAAAAACTTTTTGCTAATTGCACCGCAGGCCAATATTAAACCTAAAGGTTTAAGGTTTTAATAGCCTAGACAGCGGCACTAAGAAAGTTAGGTAGCTTAACTAATAAAGCTATCTATGCCTATAATACTCTTAAGCCAACTATTTAATGCTAATAGAATATTTATTGCTAAAGCAAAGCCTAAAGAGATAAAAAGCTTTGTAGCTAATATAAATCTAATTAAAATAAGTTATAAAAGTATTTTTATAAATTTTAAAAAAATTGCAATAATTAAAGACTTACAATATTTAAATAAATTAATAAACTTAAATAATATAAGGCCTAAGCACTATAATAATTCTACAAAATCTTAGAAGCTTTAAAATTCTTTATAAAACTATACTTAACTAATAAGTAATAAGCTTTAACCTTTTTTTATAAACTTTAGCTATAGTTAAAAAGCAAGCTTATATATACTTATGCTAATTAAAAAATTTTTACAAAGCAATAGAAAATAATTAATCTCACTGATAATTATTAGCAAGCTATTTTAGAAAAGCTTTAAAAACGCTATAAAACTAATTTCTTAAGCAATATATTATTTAAGGCATTAAAATATTATAAGGAAAATAAGCCTTTTAAAGATTTTAACTAACTTAAAAATACATTATACTATAATCTTAATAATTTTCTATAATTTAAAAATAATTAAAGTTTTAAAGGCTAAAATTAAAGCTTAAGAGAAAATTACACTAATTGCAATAATTACAATAGTTATAATAGTTAAAGCTATAAAAACCATTATAGCAGATCTAACTCTAACAAAAAGAAATTTCCGCTAAACTAAACTATTAAAAGAAATAATAATAATAAAAACTTATTTAGCAACCAAAACAAAAAACTCTAATATTTCATCTACAACTCCTTAAACTACCTTGCTAATATTTATTTAAATAAAAAAGCATAGGCTAACTAAACCACTTTTAAAAATAGCACCGCAGGCACTAAGTAACAATTATAAAAACTAAAAACCCTTATAGTCTAAGACAAAGGGAATAATCCAGCTAAAGAGACATTTAAAACATTAGTTTTAATAGCTATAATAATAACTATAAAGGCCTATATTAAAGTAATTAAGTCATTATAGATAAAGGTAAAGGTAAATATAAACACTTAATTTTTGGTTAATCTTGTTAATATTTCTTTTATTAGGAAATATAATTTAAGTAAGGCACCTTTATCTACTATTTCTTTTA
>JALRMF010000583.1:0-22257 GCA_026120015.1 Dendrostoma leiphaemia
TAAAAACGCTTAAAATAATAATTCCAGCGCTCTTTCCCTTAATAATAATAGTATAAAAAACTTTTTTAAAATTAGTATTAGTAATAGTAAAAATAATAAAGGTAATAAAAGTAAATTGTTTTAATATAGGAAATATAATAAATAAAAACTAATAAGTTTTATATAAATGATTTTAAGAGCAATAAAGCTGCTAAAAGCGCTAAAGATACTGCTTTTAACAAGCCCTTCTCTTTTAAAACTATTAAAAAATTTAAAACTACTACCTGCAACTATGCTAATAAGCTCTTAGCTAACTTTCCTAAACGCTTAACATTTAATATAGCTTATACTACACTTTATATCAATTATATCTAAAATACTTATAATAAAAAAAGCAATAAAATCTGCCTTAATAAGTTTAAAAAAGCTAATAATAAGCATTATATTAAGCGCTATAATTACTATAATAAGAATTTGCATGCCTATGCTTTTATTTCTAAGGTTTTTTTGCTTATTGCTTACCTTATTTAGCGTAAGCAACTAGCTTTTTTAAACGCTTATAATTATATTAAAAAGCAGCAGCGCTAGATATAAAAAGATAAGATTGCTAATGCAATTAAGAAGGCGTATAAAAAACCTATTTTTAAGCGCAATTATCCCTATATTAAAGCTTTTGCAACTTGTATAAAGAAGGCTTATATAGCTTAAAAGGTTTTAATAAAGCTGTTTAAGGGTAATTATTATAATAATCTTAAGTATAAAATTAAGCATAGTAATATAGCCTTTTAAAAGGATACTTTTAAGCTAAAGCACGCTTAAAAAAGTATTTCTGCAACTTAGTCTAATATAAACTTATAAGAGAAAAAGCATATTAAAGCTTTAGCTAAGCTTGGCAAAGTTTTAAATAAAGTTTTTTAAAAGCTTTAAGCGCTTTAAATAATATATTTTATGCTTAGATATTATAGTTATAAATACTTAGATTAGCAGTCTTAAGCATTAAGGTATTTTAATAAATATTAGCTAGAAAAATAAGCAATTTATTTAGCTAATTTTAAGAGTTTATAAAATTATAACTGCGTTGTATTTAGCTTTTATAGCGCGTTAGGTAAGCAGTGTTTTAATAGATAATTTATAATCCTAACTCTTTTTTTTATATCTTATAAGTTTATTATTACTTTAAAATGCTTAAATAAAGCTTATGCTAAAGATTTTATAAGCTTATTTATAGGCATTTAAGTTATATTATTTTTAAAGGTCTTCTTTAGGAGCTTTAGACTTTTCTTTTGCAGAGTATAAGGCTTTTTTGCGTTTAATAAATGCCTTGTTTATTATTGCACTAAATATATAATATATAGTTTAATAGCAATAATTAGTGTTTAAAACTAGCTTTTTAAGCTAATTAGGCAGGAAGATAGTTAGGAATTTTAATTAGTATATTTTATTAACCCTCTTTATAAGAGCGGTTATATATATATACTTTGCTTTTAAAGCTTGCTTAATTTTCTCTAATTTTTATAATAGTTTAGTTAGCTTGTTTAAAGCGCTTTAGCTTTAAGTAGCAAGGTAGCGCATATTCTATGCAGTGTAAACGTTTTTAATAGCCTTTTTAAGCTTTTTTTTAAATAAGCTAGTATTTTAAATATTATGTTTTAAAGAGCTAGTGTTTTAAGCGTTATATTTCAAAGTATTTAACAAGGTTAAAAGTCTTTGTTTTATGCGCTATTATTTTAAACTGCTTAGTAAGGGCGGTTTAAATGCGCCTTTTTAATTAGTTGGCTTGTTTAAAGCGCTTTAGCTCTAAATAGTAGGGTAGCGCATATTTTACGCAGCATAAACATTTTTAATAGCTTTTTTAAGCTTTTTTTTAAGTAAGCCAGTGTTTTAAATGTTATGCTTTAAAAAGCTGGTATTTTAAACATTACATTTTAAAGTGTTTAATAGGGTTGAAAGTCTTTATTCTATACATTATTATTTTAGACTATTTAGTAAAGGCGGTTTAAATGCGCCATTTTAATTATTTACCCCTAAGTTTCAACTTAGTAAACTATTTAAATCTTTCCTTAAAGCTATGTCTTAGTTGTTCTAACCGCTTTCTTTGCATCAATTAAGCAAGCTTTAGAAACAATATTCAGATAGAAACCTTTAACCACTGCCACGTCTAATAAAATCAAGTCTAGCGTTCACTCTTTATCTTTGCCGTTTAAAGCTTCTTTAAAGCGCTTTATTTTATAGCTTATAATAAAAAGTATTAATATACTAACATTAACTATATTATTGCTGTAAAAGCGCTTAAAAGAGCTAGTTTTAAGCAGGTTAATAAAGTTAACTAGGTATATAGCATTATAGTTGTTAATAATAATACTATCTTAAAAAGGGTATTTATAAATTAAAAATAAGGTTAAATAAATGCCTATGCTTATATTAAGCACTTTTAAGTCTAAAAGATTAGAGTTGATAACTGCGTAAACTAAATAGTATATTGTTATATATATAAATAAGCTATTTAAAGCTTAAAATAAAATAAAAAGTAAAGAGTTTAGGCTTTAATATTGCTAGATAGGTAGAATGCTTTGGATTATTTGTTTAAGGAGTTTTCTTTTTTTAATTTAGTTGAAAATAGCTAGTTAAGCTTAATAAAGTTTTTTTTAAAGCTTTATATTAAAGGTTTTTATGCAAAATAATTTTAATTTAAGAAGTGATTATATTGTTAAGTGTTTTGTTAGACTTATTTTTAGCTTTTTGTTTTTTAGTATAAGCATAGTAAAAGATATTGTATTTAGTTAGGGGTTAACTATATATTATTTCTTTATTTAGAAGGCAAGGGCAGAAGTGCCTTAAACTAGCGTTTTAATTCCCTTAACGCTTATTTTTGCTTATTTTAGGCTCTAGCAAATGAGAAGATGCTTTAAAAGGGTTGTTTTTTCTTAGGGTAGCAAAGATCCCTTAATTGCCATGTTTGTAATTTAATTTATTATAATAAAAAAGGGCTAAGAATGCGTTTATAAGCTTATTAAAAGATTTGATTAGTTCTCTTAGAGCGTTATTTTCAACTAATTTCTAAAGCTGTCGATTGCTCTAATTAAATGCAAGCTTTTTAAAGATTGCTTAAAGAAAATCTTGCGCCCTAAGAAAGCTGTTGGTAAGTCAATCTTCGTATACGAAGAGGTTTGAATGGGGGGTGAAAATGAGTGTATTTGCTGTTGTTGTTGATGATGATAATGTCTAGCAGAAGGAACGGAAGGGAAACTATCGTTGTACGCTAAAGGGATTAGGCGTATATGCGTACGGTCCCTTTTAATTGCCGTTGGGCCAAATCGGCTCGATTAGCTATTTGGCTAGCTGGTTTCTTTTAGTGGCTGTATGCCTTTGGTTTAAGGCGGACTAGGTTATTGTTATAGCTATTAACTTATACTAGCAGTCTTTTGTATCAGCTTGTAACTCTTTGTTGTATGCTTTAAAAGATTAATTTAAAACTTAAGCTATAAGCAATTAGTTGCTTAAATAAAAAAGAAATAAGTGATAGTTGTACTGTATAAAGGAAATATACTTATTGCCTAGTTTGTAGGCCTTTGAATAAAACTCTTTATTTATATTGTTAACTTATTATTGTTAACTAGGCGTTCCAGCGCTTTATTTAATATAGCCTTTGTTATAGCGTTAGCGAAGTTGTTGTTGCCATTAACCCATTGTACCTTTATAATCTTGCGCTGTTTATATAATTAACGTAAAGTTATTATATTAATTATTAGCCTTTTTTTCCTAGTTATATTTAATTTAACTAGGCATTTATATAAAGAATATAAGTTTATATAGATAATTAGAGGCATTATAAAAAAGTTGAGTTTATTAGTTATTAGGTAAAGCGTTATCTTTATTAAGAGACTAATATTAAAAGCGTTAATAATTTTATAAATCTCTAATGCTAAAGAGCTTTAAGTAACCCTTTTGCACTTAGTAAAACTTTAGTATATAAGGTTTTTTATTAATGTAAATTAATTGTTAATATTAGTTTTATTTTTAATTGCTAAAATAAACTTAATTTAAAAGCTTAAATCTTTATTGCCGGCTAAAAAGCTATTAGCAAATGTAAAAAGCTTAGCCGTCGCTAGATTAAGAGGGATATATTATAGCCTTTTTAATAAGTTATTAAGTTGCTATTATAAGCAATTGTTAAGCTTTATATAATTGCTTTTATTAAGGTTTTAAATTTAGGCGGCAATAAATAAGTTAAAAAAGGCTTTTAATTGGCAAATTAAGGCAATATAAATATTATAAGCATATTGCTTTATATATTATTAGGCTTAGTTAGCTAACTTAGGATTAATAAAAATGATTTTAATGCTTTAACCCTTTTGCTTTAAGTCTAGCTTAGCCTTATTTATTATTAATATAGCGCTATTAAAATCTAAAGTAATATTAGGGGAAAAGAAGGTTTTAGGCTTAGTTTTAAACTAAGCCTTTTGCAACTTTTAGTTTTTTAGTATTAAAAAAGCTAACGTAGCTAAGATAAAGGTATTGTTAGTTTATATACTAATAAAGCCAAAAGTTTTTAAAGGTTTATTAGTAATTAGAAGGCATAGGTTGTAGGTTAAGGTTAATATATTAAGCTTTTTCTAGTAGTAGCCTTAGTATATAGCAAACTAGTAAACGCTTGCTTTAGCAATGTTATAAAGTAGCTTAATTATCTTAATAATAGTATTTTAGGGGTATTTGGTTTATAGAGCAGCTGGAATAGTAATTAGTATAGTATATATAAGTTTGGTTTATAACTATAGATATGCCTAGGTAATGTTGCATAATAATAGCGTTATGCTGCCTTGCAATAGTAACGGCGCAAAGGCTAAAATTAACCGCTGGCTAATATATTAAATTATAAAAGACTACGTTAAAATAAACGCTTTTTTTTTTTATTGTAGCTTTATATAATTAGGCGTAACTTTTCGTAGGGCTTGGTAGTTTTGCCCTTAACTTTCTATATTATATAGGCTTTAAAGATGTAGTAGCTATTATGCTTAGCTTTGCTATAGCGTTTAAAGCTAAAAACGCTATAGCTAACAAGGTTATTTATCTCTTAGGCATTAAACGCTTTAAACAGCTTGCCTAAGGTTGTTATAATGCCGTCATTTCTTAACTTAACGGCAAAGTTATAGTTGTCCTCTTTTTTCCTTATTAAAAAGGCGCTAGCTGGCTTGTTTTTCAAGCTAGGAGATTATCTCTTTTGCTTAGGCTTTATAGCAATTATAATTATATTGTTAACGGCACTAACGGCATTAGCAATATTATTAAAAGGCTAGTGGTTTTTATTATTAATTGCTAGAGAAAGAGGAAGAGTATTAGTATTAAAGTTGCAATAAATGGTCGCTAAAAGAAGAAGAGAAACAGAGGTATTAGGGTTGTAATAATAGGGTTAAAAGATAGTTAATTTAAAGGTAGCAGGCTTATTAGGCATTTTAAGGGTAATGTTATAACTGTTAATAGCTGTGATTTTGTAGGGCTCTTGCTAGCCGTCTTTTTCTCGCTAAACTTATACCTTACTCTAAAGTATAAGCTTAAGTATATTTATAGTAGACAGTTTATTTCAAGTATTAAAGGCACCTTTTACTTAGCGCTTAGCTGCTGCTTTGCATAATACTTTTATAACCTTTTATACTGCTTTGGCTCTTTTAATAGTTAATAGCAATAGGGCTAAATTAATTATTATACAAGGGTATACGCTAAAAATAAGGAGGGTAGAAATAAGCTTGTAGGGTTTGACAATATTGTTAATAGCCTTAAGGGCTATTTGCAAAATTGCTTTGTTAAATATTATATTATAAAGCTTATTATATAAAATATCAAAGGCTTATTAAAATAGAGCATAGTACTATTTTAGCTTGCTAATTAACCAATAAGCTTTAACAAAAACCTATTTACATATAATTTCTATTAGCCTAGCTTTTAATCTAAACTCTATAAAGGCAAAGTTAATGCCAGTGTTATATATAATTATATTAAAAAGTCTTTGATAAATATTAATCTATAGTAGGCATAGGGCTTTCTAAGTATTTTTAACTAATAGAGATAGAAAGAAACAGCTGCTGTGGAAAGCTGTTAAAGAGTTTAGAATGTAAAGAATGGGGCGACTTTTAAGATATATAATGTTTGTGAGGATTTTGTAATTAAACTTATAATTGTCTTTTAAAATGAACTTAAAGCGCTAGGAGGCGTTGCTATGCAATTAGCAATAGTAACAAAACTTTTTAATTAACTATAGTATATTCTTATCAATGTTATTATAACTAATCTTCTTAAGCAGCTAATAAAGTTAATATATTGCTGAGTGGCTAAAGCAACAATAAAGGCGTTATAGCTTTGTTTTTATAAAGAAAACGCCTGCCTATTTCTCTTTATTTAAAAAAAACTATAGGTGGCCCTATTTGTATATAATAGGAATGGTTTTATTATTATAAATAAGTTGGTTTGTTAGATTGTTAAATTAAATGCATAGATAGTTTATATTTGTAAGGCAAAGTAAAAAAGGTATTAGAGTATTTAGCATATAAAAGTTAACGCATTTAATTAAAGTATTAATAATAATAGTTTTAATCAAGTTTACTACTAATCTTTTGCTAAATTTAATTAAGGCTTATTTTGCTGTTGATTTATTAAGCTTAATAAAAGGGTTTTTTTGTTATAGGGCAAGAAATTGCTTTTTTTTAGCTATAGATACCTTTGCGGCACTTATATTAGGTAATATGCTTTAAAATTATAATTAAATATAGCAGTTTTTGATAAAGAATTGTGTGGCGTTTGTATTAGGGCTATTAGCAAAATAAACGTTATTGCTAGTAAGGTAGTATAGAAAGTTTTGGTTTGCAAACTAAGTAAAGGCTTTGGTCTTTTCTTTGTAGTCTTTGTTATTATTGTTAACCTTATTTTCCAGCTATATTTAGTCTGCTTTATTACTTTTATAGCTTGCTAGGTATATTTTAAAGCTATTAGAGTTATTGCTGTTAAATTAGCAGTTGGCAATAAACTAGTTATATGATTGGTTGCGTTCCTTTTGAGAGTATTTTATTAACTAATAACCTTTTTTGCTATATATGTAGCATTTCTTCTTCTAAGGCGTACGCTGCTAGGGAGGGCGGTTGTTATAATAGTTGTTATTATAGCTTTGAAAGCTGTTACGCAGATAGAAGCCATTACGAGGGCTGCTGCAGAAGCCTTTATCTCTATTATAGTTATTATTATAGCAGCGGTTTAAATAATATTGGTTATCTACTTTGTTAGCGGTTAATTATTATTATAGACTATGGGCGAGGTAGGTTTTGATTAAGGAGTATAGGTTGAAAAATAGCTCTTTGCAGGTAACAGCGAGCTTAAAAAAAGCATATTTAAGTTTATATACTTTATAGCAGGCTTTAATTATTATAGTTTTAAGTATTTGTTTGCTTATGTAATTTAGTCTTAAAGTATATTAGCATAATTATAGCTTATTAAGCAAGACTTTAAAGACTTTGTAAAGGTTTTTTCTTTTATTCTGCTATTTAATCTTATTAAAGGTTGTTAAAGTTTAGTTTATATAGTAGTAAAGGTGGTTGACTTTTATGTTAAAATGCTGTTTAAGTTTGGTATAAGCTTTTATAAATATATTAGAATAGGTAACGTAGCTCTTATAAAATAATTAAGCGCGGCTAATTAAAATCTTTAGAAAAACAGCGTAAAATTAGCTAAGCTTAATTTGGGTATATTAGCAAAGACTAAAGAAGGTTTTAAGCTTATTATTTAATAGGTTATATAGCTTGCTTATATACTTTTAATCTAAGCTATATATTTTTATAAAGCTAGTTAAGGTTTAAATGTTAATATAGTTATTTAGGTACTTAAGTAAAGGAAAGGTTTTATATAGGTTATACTACTAGAGATTGTAACGGTATATAAGCGGTTTTAGTATCAGAAACGGGGTATTATATAATATATATAAATGGTTAGAGGGCAACGATCGCAGTTTTGTTATATAGTCTACTGGAATTAACGCAAATGGGCCTCGTTTTAAAGGTAACCTTAAGGGGTTTTATTGCAAATATAACTAAGAGGGCACTCTTAAGGGGTTTTATTGTAGGTATTGTATAATTTATTATATATATAATAGGGATGGCGGTTGCAAAGGGTTTTATTATAGTTGTAACAAAGGCAATAATAGTAAAGGGCTTTATTGCAAGCTACTCTTTAAAGCTTCTTTAACTTAAGAGTATGTTAAAGGTTTTTTAATAGTTTATTATATACTGTCTAGTTGTTTTTGCTGGGGTTGTTTTTAATAAATTTAAGGCTTTTGCTAAAGCGCTTCCTCTTATTATAAAGGTTAAAGAGGTCTTAGTGACAAGATGTTTTGCTGTCGTTTATAAGTGCATAACCTTAGGTTAAATTTTAAGTGTTAAAGCTTAACTAGATTTTATTTAAAGGGTTTTTTACAAGTAGCAAAGGCTACTAAATATAGTTTAATAAAAGCGTTATTTTGCCTAGTATAAACTTTATTTTAATAGAAGACTTGCTTAAGGTTGCGGCGCAGATTAAAAAGGACAGCGTTGAATATATCAGCGATCTACCTATTAAAATCTTTACAAAAGTAGTAAAAAAGGTTGTTATTATACTATTTAAGATAAGTAACAATTGCCTTAGCAACTGTTATATTTAAGTATATTTAACTAGCACTTAGCTATATTTCTTTATATTAAAAATAAGCGTTAAGTAAAGGCTATATCACTTGGGAAATTTTAGTTTTTATTAAAAGATTGCTTAATATTAAAACAGGCTATTAGGTATTGTAAATTTGGTTAAATACTAAGGTTTTTATTTTTTTAACTAAGGGGTTATTTAAACTATTAGAATCGGTTATATTAGTTTAATTTAGATTGCTTAATCTAAAAGATAAGGATTTCTAAGATAAATATAATATAGTAATAAAATACAAGGGGTGAAAAATATAGGGGAAATTAAGTTGTTATGCATATATGCGTATACTTGAAAATAGAGTGAAAATAAATGGGAAAAGGGTTGGAACATAGTGTAGGGTGCTTTAGGGTCGCTGACGTATTTATTTATATATATATTGTTAGTGTTTTTATTGTATAGTAAGGATGGGAAAGATTATAAGATCTTTATAGGGGCAGAAGCATTTAACAAAGAGGTTTACTAGTTAGTTGCTTGCTATTGTAACCTTATAAGAGGTTTTAGTGTTTTTATATAGAATTAATTATTTTTTTAAGAATATAGTATAGCATTAGATAAGCTGCTAGCGTTTATAGGGAGGTTTTAAAGTTATTTATATATTATTTTATATTGCGGATATATTAAAAGGGTCGTTAGTAATAACTCTTGCTAAAATCTCTTAATTATCTTTAATAGTTAAAAAAAAACAGCTTTTTGCTAGTAATAACTTTACTAAAGTCTCTTTGCAAACTATTTATTATTTTCTGCTAAAAGCACAAAGCCTATCGTTATAAGTGGTATACCTCTTTTAGGGAACATTGCAGCGGTTTTCAAGGCAGGATTTATCTCTTTTACCTTGCTATCTATAGTTAACTATTTAACCACTGATCAATGTTGGTAAGTTACTCTTTGTATATGAAAAGGTTTGAATAGGGGGTGAAAATAAGTGTATTTGCTATTGTTGTTGATGATGATAATGTCTAGCAAAAGGAATGGAAGGGAAACTATCGTTGTACGCTAAAGGAATTAGGCGTACACGCGTACGGTCCCTTCCAATTGCCGTCGGGCCGAATCAGCCCAACTAGCCATTTAGCCAGCTGGTTCCTTCTGGTGGCCGTATACCTCCGGTCCGAGGCGGACCGGGCTATTGCTATAGCTATCAACCTACAAAAGCCTTTAATTTTAAAAATTTTATGCGCTTATGCTTAAATATAAACAGCTTTAAATTTCTTGATTTAAGTTAACGCTTTAATTTCTTTATCTTAAGCTTTTTAAAAATAATTGCAATATTAAAAGCGTATAATATTGCTGATTATAGCGTTAATTAATCTAAAATCTATCTTTAGGTTTTAAATAAATTATTGCATTAATAGGTTTTTTTAAAGCTTTATTTCTATAGTATATGCGTTAATAAGGTTTTTCTAAACTATTTTGTTAATCTATGTCTAGATTTTATTTAGGTTTGCCTTTTTAATCTTGCGTTTTTGCAGATAGTATATATATACTATATCTAATCAATTGCTAAAAAAGGGTTTATAGTCGCCTAGATCCTATATTTCTTATATATTGCATTTTTGCTTAAAAAGGCGCTCTTAACGTTCTTTCCTCTCTATATTTTTTGCTTTGTGCTTAAGTTTATAATTGTTAGCTTAATTATTATAATAATTCTCTTTATTTTAGTTATAAAGCGCTGTGTTTAGCGCTTTTAAATCTATTAAATGCTAGACTTAAGCTATTTAGCAGTATGCTTTTAAATGCTAAAACTATTTTAGAAAAGTATATTAGTTTATATACTTAATAAAAGTATTAAGCTTATTATTAGCTATTTTAAGCATAGTTGTAAATAAGTGGAATAAAGCGTTTTTGCTCTTAAGAATTAAAAAACAAAATAGGAAAAAGTTTATTTTAGCCTTATACACAGTTAAGAAAAGATTCCTAAGTTGTTTGCTGGGCTTATAACTATAGAAATAAACTATAAGGTATATTAGGAAAAAAAAGCAAAGTTTTAATAAACTGTTTAAAATGTAAATTAATGTTATTCTATAAAGTGTATATATATAAAGTTAAAAGGTGCGCTTTGTTTATAAGCTTTTGCAGCGCTATTTATAGTGCTGGTTTTGGCAGGGTTAGGGTTATAGGTGCATGGTTTCCACACATGTTCCAACTGATCGGCAGGCAGGCAAATGAGATAGGGAGGAGGAGGGAATATGCAGGCATGTAGCTGAGAATGGGTTTGGAATGCCTGTGCAACTCTTGAGTTCTTTGGTGATGTAACAATCACTGTGAAACGGCATCTTAAGTTGGAAATGACAATAAGTGCTCTGCCCCTCGTCGTTCGCGGGACGGTCTGCTGACCAGCTCGAGCCAGCGCCATTGGGATCTCAGGTAACCTCCCACGCTCGTCCGGGCCTTCTTTTGCAGTTATGAAGCTTCCCATACACCTTCCTAGGGAGCGATGGCGGCGTACTGGGACTCTGAACGTGTTTTTGATCTCTTCTTGTGGATTGATCCTCATCCTATTTCTCCTCGGCACCATATCCTCACGGCCCGGAAGCACAATCGCCGACGTCAGATTCCTTTTCCATGGCGATTGTAGTGCCGCCAGCAGATTGGATCTAACCTTGCACCTCATCATCAACGTTTTCTCAACATGTGTTCTGGCATCGTCGAATTTTTTCATGCAGATTGTTAGTTCGCCGACTCGAAAGGAGATCGATTACGCACACCGTTCTCTTCATGCATCGGAGATCGGCGTCTCTTCCTTCAAAACTTGGGATCTCTGTCCTGGTTCAAATCACTCGTCTGGATCGGACTTTTCTCGAGCTCAGTTCCGATACACCTGCTTTTCAATAGTGCGATATACTCGACGGGATACGAAGGCAGGAATTGGCAGCTCACGATCGCGTCTCAGGGCTTTGTTGACCACACCGTCGATTACTTCGTACCCGGCGCAAGCTTGGCTACTGGTGGGTCTTCCTGCCCGACTGCGCCGAATGGCACCAACTTGACCTGCGCCTACCCAAATGAGCTCCTCTTGCCTTGGTCTGACCTCGAAGGCGGTTTCTTCTGGTACGTCGTAGCAGGCTCTTCGGGGTACGGCCTGGACGTCGACATCGAGAGTGCAGGACACTGGGACGACTCATTGGGAACCGGAAACGTGACGAAAGCAGCTCAAGGCTCATACAATTGAACGTTATTGACACCCGCGGACTGTTATAAACAATACAGGTTTTGCAAGCCCAGGGGAGCTTATCCTGATGTGGTAGTCGTCGTCGATGATGTACCTGGCTGGGCCCGATCTGAGGTGTATGATTTCAGCGGCAGCGCAGCAAGCAATCTGTCGCAATTCTGGAACTCCTACATTCCACCCACCCGCATCAATTCTCTGTGGTATTCGACATCTTGCAGCGTTTGGAGGTATGGAGGTATGTATTCAGAAGCAAACTTTTGCGACTCATCCACATATACAGATCGAGGGTATCAGATAATCGGGGACACGTGGTCGCCGCGGTTCGGATCAACCGGATGCGCAGGAGCCCTGGGCGAGCCTGGTGGCATTGACTGGATAAATTCCACGAATTTGCAGGGCAACTGGACAATCGCTTTCCGACCCTCTGGCATGGTTGTCCCCCCTGATTTTGGATTCGACGACGCGTTCAACAAACTTACCGTGAAGCACTGTCTGGCAGAGCCGAATCCAGACTACGCCTGCATGGTCGGCCTTGCACCTCTGTTGCTCCTCATAGTCATCGCCTGCGTCCTTCTCAAGGTCAGCACCTGCGTTGTCGTCCTGATGCGACTCACTCATGACTCATTGGTCACTCCTGGCGACGCGATCTCGTCGTTCATCTCACGACCAGACTTGAGCACAGCGGGACTGGGTACGCCGGGCATTCGGGACGGCGACCGTCTTGAATACAAGAGCATAGAGAAGCTACCAGACACCGGACTCTTCAGTGGACCAAGGGCGAGAAGGTGGAAGATTTGGTCTCCACGTTTCAAGACAGTTTTGTCCCTGGCCGTTTGGGTGCGGACTTACAGCGTCTTGACTGGGGGCATGGCTCTTCTGAGTACCGGTCTTGGCTTGATAGCTACTGCTGGAGCATCGATCTTGTAAGTTCTTCGAAGCCGAAGCACCCCTGTCTCCTCACCTTAACTATACTGGTTCCTTGGTATGAATCTGCTGCCTAATTCGTGAACGAATACAGTGTCGGCTCGTTCGGCACCTCCTCGACGACGAGTTTAATGCTCGATACCTATTCCGGGGCACTCCTGACGGCGAACATGCCGCAGCTCATTCTTTCTTTTTGCTATTTCACATTCAATGCATTCTTCACTCCCCTTCAGGCCGAGAGCGAGTGGAACTCGTATAGCCTGGCGTATAAGCCTCTGCGCGTCTCGGATCCGAAAGGTAGCCAAATCAGCAATAATCGGCTCCAATTACCGTACAAATACAGCATCCCTCTCATGAGCATGAGCATTTCGCTTCACTGGTTACTGTCAAACGCACTTTTTATAACCGTCAAAGAAGGAGGTAAGTCAACCTGTGTGGTAGATTACTCGCCCCTGTTGACATCATGAAGGGTTCTGGAAAGGCAGCCAGACCCAGGATCCGTCTATATTTGCTGGCTTTGGTGTGTCCGATGACGCATTGGTAGCCGTAGGCTTTTCCGGATCGGCCGTCCTCACCTTGTTCGTTGTTTACTTCGCGCTGTGTTGCCTGCCAGTGCTTTTCAGTTTTCGAAAAGTATCGGGTGACATGGTCTCCGGAGGCACGAACTCATTACCTAGGTAGTTTTATCCCCTGCACGCCACGTCTCTGTCATGGGAAGAAGGAAGAAGCCAGACAGAGCATCCACCGATTCGAGGACGGATTTGGCAGCCGGGATGAATGTCATAGGGCGGGGCACCAAGGGAGAGACTTTCTCAACCGTTCATCCTCGACGAGCATCGACATCCAGCGTTGACATAAGCCTGGGACAACCTCTGATCGGTGACGACCCGTGGATGGGGACCTCAACGGAGCCCTCGTCCTTCATGGCGCAGCAGCCAGAGACTGGAGAAGTTGAAGAGCAGCTGTTGCCAGATATGACGCTGGAGGAAAGCGAGGAGTACGAGCTGTCCTTGCTACAAGAAGTTGCAACGTCCAAGGTCAGATGGGGCGCTGTTTCTGCGAGGGCCGACATTCTTCAGGGTCTGGAAGTTGATGAGCCTGTGATGCATTTGGGATTTGGTACCGAAGAGGACGATGTGCAGCCTCCGCAGGAGAGTCACTTGTATATCTAGAGTCTGCCAGTGCCTATCGGATCTGGTCGTTCGAGGTATCGTCCTCCTCATTGTCCTGTTCATGGAATTGTAGAATAGGCGTTCAGAGCTAGCTGACCGCCGAGATGAGCATACAACACATTGCTGCCCTCGGCAATCTCTCCCTTCTTGATCAGGTCCATCATGCCAGCCAAACTCTTGCCTTCGTATACTGGGTCAGTGATGAATGCCTCCGTTCTTGCGCCGAACTTCATGGCCTTGATCGTTTGCTCGTCTGCAGAGCGTCAGCTGGCTTTCGCTAAGAAGTTCATTTTGGAAATTAGACAAACCTGGTATGCCATAGGTTCCAGCATGATACCTGTCGTCCAGAATGACATCGGCCTCGGTGATATCATCCTCGCTGAGTCCAATCTTGGCCGCCGTGAACTTGGCAATCCTGAGCACTTGATCAAACGTCTGCTTGACCTTGGCGCTAGCATCTATCCCGATGATCTTCCTTGGCTTCGATCCGTACTTCTTCTCTGCGAGCTTGAAGCCCGCGATCATGCCAGCAAAGGTGGACCCCGTCACCGCGCACACCACGATGTGATCAAAGAAGACACCCTGCTCCTTCTCCTGCGCCTCTACTTCAAAAGCCCACCTGGCAAAACCAAGACCGCCGAGGGGGTGGTCCGAGGCCCCGGCGGGGATGTAGTATGGCTTCTGGCCAGCGGCCTCGAGCTCCTGCGTCAGCTTCGCCAGGGTGGTCTTGTGCTCGATGCCAAACGTCGAAGGGTCCAGCCTGGTGTCGCCGCCCATCAGGCGGGACAGTTGCAGGTTCCCGACCTTCTCATAGCCCGGGTCCGTCCAGTCCACCCAGTGCTCTTGCACGGTGGCCGCCTTCAACCCAGAAGCCACCGCCACTGCCGTCACAGCTCGGGTATGGTTGGACTGCACACCACCGATGGAGACCCTTTTGGAATCGTCAGTCAGGGTGCTCACGGGGACCGGGCACGGCAATCGAGGAAGGTTGTGTCTCACAAGGTGTCGCAGCCCTCCTCTAGAGCAGCTGGCACGAGGTACTCAAGCTTGCGGACCTTGTTGCCGCCGAAAGCCAGCCCCGAGTTCACATCTTCGCGCTTCGCGTAGACATTGACCTTTCCGCCCAGAGCCTTGGAGATCTTGGGGAGTGACTGGATGGGCGAGGGTCCAAAGGTCAGAGTCGACCGAGGGATGGATGCGAAGGGCTCCGGAAGGGTAACGCTCGTTGCCATCTTGTGAAGCTTCGTGAACTGTGCAAGTACACAATGAGGTTCTGCTAAATTCCCACTCGGGGGCACAACCACATGAATGTTCCCCTCGTATATACAGTCTTCCGTCTTGATGGTCGTGATCCGGCATCGGCCCGGGTACCATCGGCCAAGGTTGGTGGATCCCACGCGAGACGGGTCCGGCCCGCAGGCCGAGCCCGAAGCGAAGATTTGAGAGCTAATCTTGCAAGGTCCGGCTCACACTTTTAAACGCTGATTATTACTGTGATAGCAAGGCCCCAAAGAGCTCGATGCTATGCCGGAATACAGGCTGCGCCCCCAATGTATAGTCCTTGGGCCAAATCACTGTAAGGACTCTCGTGAACAGGCCCAGTCCCGAGACCGGAATTTGCAAGCAGCCCTGGAACGGCCCACTCTTATCGTCACCATTAGACTGCCACGCCCAAGTCTTGTCAGATTTGTGACCCTGACTCGTTGGTCAAGACTTATAACCCTTCGCCTCGTTTTTCATCTTATCTGTGCGTTGTTGCTACTGTTGTGACAAATCGACCTTACTCCACCAGAACTTGCTCTCCTCTCGACCCCAAGAATCGTCTGTGAATGTAGCAACTTTGCCCAAGCCTCCCCCTATCAGCTCCTCGTTGCCCAGTCCGAGCACCATAGCCATGGGCGAGTCCTTGTGGTATTTCTGCCACGTGGGCTTCCCACTGCTCTCAGCATTTGGATCTCCTCTGGTGATGAAGTTGGTGACATAGGAATTGAGCGTTTTGGACAGCTCGGCCTGGTTCTCCGAGATTGCCAAGACCTTGGGATCACACACTTCGTAGCGCATATTGTCTGCGTGTTGGGCGCCGTTGAGAACCGTGGAGATTGCAGCCCACTGGTAGAGGAAGACGGGCACATGTTCAGACGCAAACTCCGCCGTCTGTCTCACGGGTGCGACATAGGCGTAGTGCCCATAAGCCGCCTCGATGCGCTTGTACTGCGCACCGACGCCATCTCTGTCCTCTTTGTACGGAGAATCCGCGATGGTCGCAGGGTCGGGATACAGCTTGTCGATAGTCTCCAGGTCTTCCTCCGACAGCAACGGGAGTAAGTTGCGGAAGAAATCCGTGAACCTGGCAGAGTCGTTCATTGCCTTGTCGACGTATAACGAACCCTCATTTCGCTGGAATCCAGTCATGATGGGGACCTTGTGCCATTTTCCCTGACGCCATGTGTCGAGTGGCGGGCGTGGGATCACCTCTCCATCAATGACAGGTTGAAACGCCCACTTCAGGCTGGGGTTGTACTTGTCAAAGACAGAGATCTGTGCAGCCTGGATGACCTCGCTAGATTGAGATCTAAGAAACGGAAAGATCTCGTTCTCAGGCATTCCCTCGGGGACACCTGCCGCAGACAAAAAGTCCTCGAACTGTGCTTCGTGGACAGCGGCGTCATATGGTCGAACTGCTCTAGATGTCGGAGCGCCTGATTCAATGATGACCCGGTTGAATAGCGGCTTTATCCCTTCTTGAAAGTGCATGAGGTGATGTCCAATCTATTCTCACAGTCAGTCGGTCTCTTTTCAAATTCTCCTGTTGAATGATTGTGCACGTACTGAATGCGCGCCAGCAGAGAGACCAAAGAGGGTCACACTGTCTGGGTCTCCGCCGAACGACCTGATATTGTCCTGGACCCATTCGAAGAGTAGTCTCTGATCTTTGAGTCCCAGGTTTAGCACGCCCTCTTTTGCACTGAGTCTGCTCGGCAGAAAGCCCAATGCTCCAACTCGATAGTTGAAGGACACGGCGAGAAAAGGCTGTTCTGACCAGGACATCATTTGAGCAGTGTTGTGCATGCTAGCCGTTCCTCGATTGAAAGCACCTCCATGAAGATAGACAGCCACCGGGAGCAGCTTCTCCCCTGAATCACTCCCAGCTTGACGGAAGACATTGGCTGTGAGACAATCCTCGTCGTAGACTAGCTTTGGCCCCCCTGATATTAGTTGCTTTCCAGGCGCGGATGGGCCATATTGGGACGCATCGATGACACTGTCTGGTGAGGGTGGTAGCCTTTGTGCTGGGCGAAAACGTCGGTCGCCCACTGGAGGCAGAGCGTATGGAATCCCGAGAAAGGCTTCAACGGGTCGAGGCCGGAGCGCTTCCTTAGGCAGAGAAATGCCGATGACTTTGCCCTGGTGGGGCAACACCACTGTCGGGCGCGCTGGGTCGACTTGTAACACCATGGCCGTCTTCTGTTGGTGAGTATAGGCTATACTCGAGACGATGACTGCGGCTCAAGTGATGATTTGGTACTCAAACAGGTCGTATAGCTTCGCTACATGAACCCAAAGCGTCGATGTTCGGGGACGAAGCGAGGTCGGACATCGGACCGGTGTCGAGCCAAGGCCGGATGGAGAACCGGCTCGCCGGCTCCACCACGGATGCCTGGCAGTAGTCAACGCAGATAAGCACTCGGTCGTCGCAACAACGATACGAATTACATGAACAGGACACCTTGGAGTTACCCTACGCATGTTCACATTCTGCTATTGAGAAAATAGTGGAACTTCTCGCTACCTACTTTGCCCTGTAGAGATGCCTTAGTTTCCTCATTCAGTGATTGATTTCATGGTACGTATACCTAGGTAGTACATCGGCAGTTTATCTCTCGGTGCAGCATGTCATCTGACAACGGATTGCAATTACTACAGCATTGCACTTGCCTTAGGTAATGTGACATGAGCTGGCTTCCGTAGCCCATGCTTTGTTCGACAGCTAGCTGCTGTCGGAGCGCATTGGACCGCCGTCAACGTCGCAAATATATAAATGAGAGCTAATCGCCCAAGCGCAAGGCCAGGTCAGGATTCCGCCTTCTGATTCAATGGCTGGCGGATACCACTGCCAACTCCCCGAACAGATCTCCCGTAAGGCTGATGGTAATCTCAGACCCACGCCCCAGGTGACCCTGCGACAGGGAGACACTGATAACGGGCTTAGCCTTGGAATCACTATCTTCAGCCCTGAGACTACCGTAGATCCTACGTACTTATTAGGTATAATGAAGCCAGATACCTGCCGCCTTTCTCATTGAAGCTTCTCTCACTTCGCTCCCTGAATTCAGACCTTCTGGCCAGACTACCAACATGGGTTCCAAGGAGGCAGATCTCAGCTTGGAGAAGCGGACCAGCGAGAAGAAGGCCATCACTGACGACGATGTCTCCGTTTCTCGAGTCAAATCCATCGCGGCTGGAGAAGTGGCCAGTCTCGATGCCTCCGAGGTCTTCCTCCGAGAACACAACTTCCAGGACGACCACCTCGCCGAGCTCCTCGAGGACAAGGACCTCAACAAACGTCTCGTCCGGAAGATCGACCTGATCGTCCTGCCGCTCCTGGCCGGGACCTACGTGCTCCAATACATCGACAAGCAGGCCATGTCGTACGCCGCCGTGTTCGACCTCTTGTCCGAGGTCACGGAGGACCAGTACGGCTGGTTCACGAGCATCTTCTACTTCGCCTATCTCTTCGCCGAGTACCCCTGGATGTGGCTTGTGCAGAAGACGTTCATGGCCAAGATTGTGGGCGGCTGCGTGATCGTCTGGGGAAGCGTCTTGATGATCACCGCGGCCTGCAGCAGCTTCGGAGGACTTGCGGCGTGTCGCTTCTTCTTGGGAATTTTTGAGGCGCCCATCACGACTTGCTTCATGCTGATCGTGGCCATGTGGTAAGTTGAGGCCTCTACATGGTGTGTCCGGATCGAGCTGGGTGGAACGTGCAGAGCTCGCGAGGTATCTCACAAGCAGCCGTCCCTGACCGTTTTCTTTTCTAGGTATACCCGACAGGAACAACCATTCCGGGCCGGTATTTTCTACTGTTGCAACGGTGTGGGCGCCATGATTGGAGGTATCTTGACGTATGGCATTGGTCAGATCCAGACGTTCCCCGTCTGGAAGGCCATCTTCCTCCTTTGCGGCGGCGCCACCGTCCTCTGGGGGTTCCTCCTCTTCTTCCTGCTCCCGGACAGCATCTTGACCGCCAAGCGGTTCACGACCGAGGAGAAGGCCCTGCTGATTGCCCGCGGCCGGCTCGGCCACACCGGCATCCTGAACAAGACCATCAAGTGGAGCCAGATCCGGGAGGCTCTGGTCGACCCCCAGGTCTGGCTGGTGTTCCTGTTCGTCCTGCTCAACGAGACCATCAACGGCGGGTACGCCAACTTCGGCAAGTTGATCATCAAGGGCATCGCGCGAGACTCGCTGCGGACCACCGCCCTGGGCATCCCCCAGGGAGCCTTCCAGGTCGTCTGGATCCTGTCCGGAACATGGGTGGCCTCGCGCTTCAGGAACGCCAGGACTATCGTCATGGCTGCGTACATTGTGCCGACTATCGTTGGCACCTCGCTCATGGGGTGGATGTCGCGGAACACCTGGGAGAACAAGATCGGTGTCCTTATGGGTTACTACATCTGTGGATCTTACGTGGCCTCGCTGGTCCTTGCTCTCCAGCTGCCGGCAACGAATCTCGGTGGCTACACCAAGCGAACGACGAGCTCGGCTCTTGTGTTCCTCGCGTATTGCGCTGGCAACATCATGTGAGATACCTAGGTACCCCTCTTTCCCCCAGAGGTCCTCACACTCTGTCAACGTCACCTGTTTGGAATCTTTGACGCAAAGCAGAGCGTGGCCGACAGGTTTCACTCACGCTCAGCTGCTCCCATCGCCGTTGTCAACTGGCACGATGCTGACTGCTTGTTTCCCACAGTGGGCCTCACGCCTTCCTCGATCAAGAGTCGCCGACATATCCCACAGGGTGTAAGCTCATTCTCGCATGTGCCGCGGCGCAGATGTGTGTTGCGATGGGTCTCCGGGCGTTGTTGACCTGGAGGAACAAGAAGAGAGATGAAGCGGCAGAAGCAGCCGCAGCAGCGCAAGATGAAACGTCTTACGATGCGGCAGACTTGACGGACTTTGAGAATCCCCAATTCCGCTATCTGTTGTGATGAGACTGCAGCTCGATCGCATGAGGCACGAATTTCTAGTTTGTACTGCGATCAAGGTTTGTACAAGTACTTGTACAATACAATTATTCTACACTTGAGCACCTTCGACATGTCTGTAAATAAATGAACTGCGACAGATTTTACTAGTTCGACATTGTGATTGATGAACTCGTGTTTGTATATCGATCAGAAAAGCTTTCGCAAAGTGGCTGTTTTCCCACTCGCTGCACATTATGAGGAATCTAGCGAAGGGGGGGGGGGGGTCGGCGGCGGGCGGCGGTGGTGGTCCAAGATGCTGTACAACAAGGTTGTCCCGCCTTGGAATGCCGAAGCATGTGTGCAGGAAACGCCGGTGCGGTCTGGTGATCAGTCATGGCTGATTAAAGTGTGGTCCATGATACCAAGTGCCCAGGCAGGCCAGGGTGCCGCAAAAGACGATGAAAGCGGATTATTTCCACGTCCCTCTGGTGGAGACGCGGAGTTGGAGAATCGACCGCGTACCCGGGTTGAGCTCTTCAATTCCAGATGCGCATGACGTCGACAATCATACAATACATAGGCCAGGTGCGCTGAGCCCCGGACAGAATCGCCAACAAAAAGACACACAACACAACCGCGCAGGGCGCCCAACAACTTGCACGATGGACGACTTCGAATACAACGCGAACCCAGGCCGGGTCATATTCGGCCGAGGCACCATCAAGAAGCTGCCCGCCGAGCTCGAGCGCCAGAACCTCGCCCAGCCCCTGCTCCTCACCACGCCGGAGCAGGTCGGCCAGGGCGACACCCTCAGGGCCATCCTCGGCAGCAAGGTGGCCGGCGTCTTCAACCAGGCGACCATGCACACGCCCACCAACGTCACCGACGAGGCCCTCGGGTACGCCATAGCGCAGGGCGCCGACTGCGTCGTGTCCATCGGCGGCGGCAGCACCATCGGCCTGGGCAAGGCCATCAGCATCAGGACGGGTCAGTAGTAGATCCTCAGACCATATGTCCACCAGGGATGGACTACTTCTTCCAAAGGTTCTGTAATCTGTCCAAGGCTGATTTCTTCATAAACCCAACAGGTCTGCCTCACATCTGTATACCCACCACGTATGCGGGCAGTGAGATGACGCCCATCCTAGGCGAGACGGCCGACGGCGCCAAGAAGACGCGGAGCGATCCCAAGATCCTCCCCGGCACCGTCATCTACGACGTCGACCTGACCATGACTCTCCCAGTGGGGATGAGCGCCGTGAGCGGCGTCAACGCCATTGCACACGCAGGTGAGCAGGAATCCTGAGACAAGCCCCTCCCAATACGTTCACCCCGCTGGCGGATCCGGATCCGGGCAACCACAGATGAGAGAACTTTTGCTGACCCACACACCCAGTCGAGGCGCTCTACGCACGAAACACCAACCCGGTAATCAACCTCCTCGCGGCCGAGGGCACCAAGGCCCTAGCCACGGCCCTCCCGCAGATCGTCTCGGACCCCTCGTCGCAAGCGGCCCGGTCCCAGGCCCTCTACGGCGCGTGGCTCTGCGGCACCTGCCTGGGGACCGTCGGCATGTCGCTCCACCACAAGCTCTGCCACACGCTCGGCGGCAGCTTCGGCCTGCCCCACGCCGAGACGCACACGGCGGTGCTGCCGCACGCCATCGCCTACAACGCGCCGGCGATCCCCGCGGCCATGGAGACGCTGGCGGGCGCGCTGCCCGGGAGCGAGGGGGACGCCATCCGGGGGCTGAACGTCCTGCTGGAGAAGCTGAAGGTCAAGAGGGGCCTGAAGGACTTTGGCATGAAGGAGGCTGATGTGGACAAGGCGGCGGATATTGCTGTGAGCAATCCGTACTGGAACCCGAGGCAGATCGAGAGAGAGCCCATTCGGGAACTGATTCGTAGGGTATGGGCTGGTGAGCCGGCGAGGGCCGATTTATGATGTTCGAATTAGACTAAATATTACAAAACCCCATCACCTCTTGGAGTGGGGTCAAACAAAGCAGAAAATTCGAAGAAAGTCTGCTCGCCGTTTTGCACGTTCGGACGGTTCTTTAAGAGGCGGGGGGGGGGGGGGGGGGGGGGGGGGGGGGGGGGGGGGGGGGGGGGGGGGG
>JALRMF010000584.1:0-22219 GCA_026120015.1 Dendrostoma leiphaemia
ATCGGCCCAACTAGCCATTTGGCCAGCTGGTTCCTTCTGGTGGCCGTATGCCTCCGGTCCGAGGCGGACCGGGCTATTGCTATAGCTATCAACCTACAAAAGCAGCTAACTAAAGAGTATATTGATGTGGTAGCGGCCAATGGGGTACCCGTTTTACTGGAGGGTGGGAGGGAGGCTTCAGAGGCCTCAGCGGCCACAACCTTCCTTCCTTGCTTTTATTTCAACGACAAGGAGAGACAAGACGCAACATTTGCACCCGCAACGGAGCGCCCGCAGTGTGTCCACCGAATCTATCACCACCACCACCTACACACCTGACCCGAACATCTCATCAACACGGTCAGCTTAACACAGCGACGCAAACGGAAAAGAAAACAACTAATGCTTGTGTTCCAAATCTCCACACTTTCCAGCACATTCCAGACACGCCGCGAGTGGATCGAGCACGTTGCCTTCGCGTGCGCAGACCTCTTCCCAGATGTCCTCCCGGCCCTCCTTGACGTCCGTTGTGAACGGGACGACGTGTTGTGACTCCTTGTGCCAACCGTAAGTTCCCTGCCCCCTCCGAATTTCAACCTCAGCATATTGCACGAATTTTACAATGAATACCTAGGTAACCTCTTCATACAACACAACCCCAGGCGCTGCATTCTGCAGCTGCCATGGCAGTTTTGACCTGGACCAAAAGCAACAGATTACCAGTGCAATGCTGTCATGCCGTCTGTGATGTGACCGGGAAGGACCAACGATACTAATCTACCAGGTCGATATGATCGAATACGCCAACTCTAAGGAGGAGAATTCACTTTGGACCGATAAGTATTTCCAGGACATGGACTACCAGAATGTCGATGATGGGTAAAGGGTTTTGCTTTTTAGGGGGGGGATACCTGGCGCGAGCAGGGGAAACCGTGACCTTAACACATAGATACATGTACCTAGGTAGTTGCAAGGACAACCTTCTTCTCGCTCTGATATTCTCAAGATCAACATCGCAAGAATACTACTTTGCTACTAGGCACCGGCAATTATCAAGTGAAGCCGAGTCGGCCCATCTTGGGCTGTGCGCCGCTGACTGGGTACTTAGCTGCTATTGTCGACCTTGGGCAACCTTGATGGAGCAGTATGAGCTGCTGTATGCGTCCAGCGAAACTTGGTAAATTATGGAGTCTGCTCGACCCGACCGTCAATCACGCCAAGCAGACGACATCTTATGCCTCCAGACCGCAATTGCTAGTCACGCGTCGAGATGAGAGGGAGCGAGCTCGCCCTGGGGCCCCTACTGTACGATACGATACAGGACTTGCAGATTGATCCTCGCGAGCCCGAATGGTTTCGCGAGAGCGAAGATAAAGTATCTTCATAGTGCGAGCCCGGCCACCTTGACTGTGGGCTGATGAGGCAAGCGGTTGCGATCTAACCTGGGCCGCCGCCCACCGCCGAGAACTCCCAAGAGCCGCGGCGGTCCTACCAAGCCTGGGCTAAAGGGCTTTGTGCGCGGAGCGAACCAACCTGCGGACAAGACCAAGAGGCCATATGCAGCGGTCGCTTGGACCACACGCTTGGCGTATTTTAGCTTTTCGCCTGGCAGGTCGACAAATCTTGCCCATTGGGATAAGACACTCGCTTTTGTTTCGAGGGAGGGCTCCGATGGCGACTGACAAAGGATTGACTACATAGGTATATAACGAGGACATGCCTCAATTGCCCATATTGACGGGTTGACAGCACCATTGCCATACCAGATTCAGGTCAGGTCGAACACACACAATGTCAGACAACCAGCGGGGCAGAATCGACGACATCGTGCTCAGCTCGAGGTCCAGGGCCTTGGCCAGCAGGCGAAGCCAACGCTCTCTCCACTCAAACTTTAGGTCAGATCGCTCCGCCAGGGATGTCGAAGTCAACCCTTCGTTGCAATCTGATCCACTTGGGCTCACGCGGCTCATCATTCATGAGGAGCCGGAGAAATCGGCGCCGAAGACGAAGAGGGACCGCATCAGCGCATCCGTGAAGACGCGCCCGGGCAAACGAGTTCAAGAGTTCTACGAGGGTCAGAATGAGGAAATCAGGTCGTTTCTCAAGTCTGTGGACCAACATCAACAAGAAATCGACGATACGCAAGCAGCCTCGGGGTTGAAATATCAGATCGCTATCAAGGGCAGCCTCTGCGCCAACGTCTGCCTTTCTGGATTGCAGCTCTACGCCGCGATCTCGTCCGGTTCGCTGTCCCTGATAACGACTATGGTGGACAGTGTGTTCGATCCCTTCTCAGGGCTTCTTCTCTTTCTGGCTCATCGTGCCGTCACCAAAGCAAGTCCTGTCAAGTACCCTGTTGGCAGAGCGCGCATCTCCACGGCGGGAAACATCGTCTTCTCCTTCGTGATGTTTACAGTTTCGACTGTGATTCTCGTCCAAGCCTTGCAAAGCTTCATCGAAGGATCGACATCCGAGACGAAGTCATTCTACCTGCCCTCGATAATCGCCGTGGGGGTCGCCTTCTCCACGAAGTTCTGTCTGTTTCTCTACTGCTGGACCATCAAGCACCTCTTCTCTCAGGTCGAAATCCTGTGGAGAGACCATCGAAACGACCTCTTCCTCAATGGTTTTGGAATTGCTACTTCCGTTCTGGGCTCCAAAGTCTTTTGGTATTTCGATCCCATGGGCGCAACTATTCTGTCTGTCACAATTGCTGGGCTCTGGCTGCGGACTGCCTACGATGAGTTCCAGCTCATAATCGGTGTCTCCGCTGAGAAGGACATGTTACGCCTCATAACTTATATCGGTACGTCTTTCTGGTCATTCATATCCGTTCTGAATAACTACCTAGTTCTGCTTCGTATTTCATACTGCTCCGGCACTGATACTAGTGGCCACTTGCACAGCCATGACCCACACACCCGAAATTCGCCAAATTGACACCGTACGAGCGTATTATTGCGGGCCTCGCTTGATCGTGGAAGTAGATATAGTGATGGACAGAGATTCGCACGTCGATATTGCACATGACACGGCTGAAGCGCTTCAGATCAAGCTCGAGAAGCTGCCATCAGTGGAACGAGCGTTCGTCCACATCGACTACGAGACGACGCACGCACCGGTAAGTTGTGCTACCCTATACAAACTTTTGATTTCATACTGACCCCATGAGCCAGGAGCATACTCTGAAGAAACTGACTTGAGTAGAAGAAGGGCTTAGTGCTGTTTTGTGAGATATACCTAGCTAGCTCCATGACCATGCTCAGATTTTCCGATAGAGCAATAGCCCTCCTGTGGCCAGTATTCAAGTAGCCCTTGATCTTTCATGATAATTTCCCTGCACAGAAGCCTGATGATCGAAACGAACGACATGTTGGAAAATTCAAAGTGATTTTTCAAATGAAACCTTTCCAGCGAGGACAGACTCGACAGTCAATTTTGTGTCGCCGTCGTACTTGCTCAGTCGCTTTCTCGCCTCACTAGCCTCTGATCTAATCATCCGCTCAATAACGGGCGATCGTGGCGTGAATCGAGCTTTGAACGGGAGCGGTCTCATATTCTCACAGTCGTTGTAGGCGAAGATGTCAAGCTTCACCTCGTTGCCCTACGATAGTCTATCAGATTGTACATGCCTCAACCAGGTGGAGCTGGCAATCAAAACTTGGGACTGGATCATGAACGCAGAGTGTAAAGAGCGCAAGTGCAAGTGGGGATGGATTCATAACGAGAGAGCAATCGGCAGTCAAATGGGGAGGCGGGTGGAAACCAGGATTGACCCAGTGGTTGACAGAGAATATAAGAAGAGGATAGACGAATTTCTGAGACAGGAAGCAAGTGTTCAGAGAGGAAAGCAAAGAAAATGAATCGTAGGAACTCACCTCCTCGTCCAACCCCGGCTCAATCTTAAAAGCCCACAACAACCTCGCAAGTGCTATCAAGAGGCTCTGTTCCGCCAGGGGCTGCCCACTACACGCCCGCCTTCCCCAGCCAAAAACATTATGACCTCTGGTGTTTGGATAGTCAAATGCGAGCTCCCCCTCCTGCCCCTCTCTGCCCATGAACCTCTCCGGTCTCACGACATCAGGATCGGGGAACTCGCGTGGATTGCGATGTATAGCCCACACGTTGCAGGTGATTTGCGTTCCTGTTGGAATGTTGTAGCCACGATATTCATAGTCCATGGTGGGGGCATGTGGGATGCCGCCGAGGACGGTGACGGTTCGCCAGCGAAGGATTTCCTTAGCCAGGGCTTGGACGTAGCGTAAGCGTTTGGCGTCGAGATCCTCCCAGGTTGGGGAGCGCAGAGTGTTCGGATCTGAGATGTCGCCACAGAGAGCGTCGATCTCGGCCTGTGCTTTGCTCTGCACGTCTTGGAAGACGCAAAGGGCGAGCACGGCCGAAGACAATGTACCACTTGTCGTGTCTACACCGGCACCAAGAAGACTTGGGTACTCAAAGAAATCAGCAGTGACCGTCCCTTACATTGTACAATGGTGTGCAAGAGTATACTTACTTGGTGGTCAGGCCAGACACCTCCGCATCCCTCAATCCATATTCCTCCTGCTTCGCAAGCACAGTCTTTGCGAAACAAGGATTCGGATTGGTCATGGCCGCCTCCTGATTCAGCACATAAAAATACTTGGCCGAGTTTGATGCGACAGTTCTGATCGTTGTCGGTAGAGCATACAGCCACCGAGGCAGATCGGCCATCCAGGGCAGCGATTCAAGTATGAGCCAGCCCGGAACGACATAGTTCACGACGTCCATGCTCGCGAGGGCTTGTTGGCAGACGTAGTCATTTTTGTGGGCAATGCGTCGGCCCCAGCCGATGATGGACACGATGGAGACGGAATAGCGCTCGATGGACATGACGAAGTCGGATGGCTCGGTGAGGATGTCCAGGGTCAATATCTTGGACTCATCGCCTTGAAAAGAGCGGTATTTGCGCACGACATGGCTGCCGACGACTGCATGCTGTTGAGGGAGAGGACGTAGCCCACATAGGTTAGTGACGATGGACTCACTGTTATGGCGTCTGAAGGAGATGTGACCTACAGTCAGCTTACGATGGAGTCTCCAACGTTCACCATATGGCAACACCGCCTGATTGTTCTGGGTGGCATTCGGCAGATCCCCCATTCCAACAAATCGTGATCGTGACGAGAACACATCAGCTCGCTGTTCGAGCAGCTCAGAGGCCGTCCAGGCATCGTTGAGCACCACCACCGGCCTGCTACCCAACCATATGGTGATCATCGGATTGCCATACCGGCGGCTCCATTCCTCAAACTTGACCCATGGCTGCCATGTTGGTATACGAAAGTGGTTGCCAATCAACGGGAAAGGAAACGGGCCAGGGGGAAGCTTTCGACGCAGACGGAGTACTTTTATGTAACTCTTTGTAGCGAATGAAGAGCCTGCGATAAATGCCAGAGCAATCACGCTGATGAGGATTCGAAGGACGAATTCCGCCAACGTGGTCTCCCGAAAAGTCAACATGGACAGCATCTTTGTCTCTGCAGCGGTTGTGGAATTTTAGCCGGTGGCATCAAGATTTAAAAAGACGCCAACATTATCAATGGCACTAACACCGTAGTTTATAGCGGACGTGAAGAAGCTGACCTGATATTAACATCCGCTGTTCCAAGTTGAGCTGGAGAGGAACTGAACCCGATCTGGGGAACTTGTGAATATCCCAAAATCCTCGGGGGCAACGGAAATGGGACTCTGAACAAAAGGCCGATAGTCCGAGCGTCCATGCCGCCATTGTTAGCTAATTACATGTGTATCTAGCCATTGGACTCGTGTCCGACGTCGTTTGAACTCTGTACTCCGGCACTCAACCCCTCACTGTAACATCATGCTGCCGGCAATTAAACATCGGGCCGATACATAGGTGCCTCAAACAATTGACTCTTGGGCAACATGGTTTTGGTGGCATAGGTGTTTGTGTCCTTACTATAGCAAGGCTGCCAATTGGGTTTATGCCAGAATTGCCCAGCGGCTTTGTAAACTCCCCCGGGGGGGAGGGGGCGACGGTGGGTTTAGAGCAACCTTGGAACCTTGAACCGGGAAGAGTCGGGCTTGGCGGTTTACAGAACGCAGCAGGCATGCACTGCTCAGGCCGTCCTCTTGCATATAGTATCATACAGTATATCGTGCGAGAAGACAGAGTAATTCGGTCGTATTGTGGGTTGCCCAGGTGTCCATGGAGAAATTAACAAGTGATGCTGAAGCTGGAGAATAAAATGTGAGGCATCTGATGAAAGTAGACCACCAGAAAATCCCATGCTGGCTTTCCGTTTTAGAATGATCGAGTCACCTTATAACTTAGTCTGGAATGATATTCATCAACTGATTCACATCCTTCTCGCTTGGCTGTCATATTTTTCAGAGCAAAAGAGAGAAGGAAGACGAGTAAATTGTGAGTGCTCAGACCATACAACCAACCCGTCTTCTTCATCAGCTACCTAGGTAATTCATCATTTTGGATAAAGCCAACGTCGTCGGTAAAGCGGCGACTGCATCAACCTCATCCTTCTGCACTTCGACCCGATTCACCTGTACAAAAGTGGGACTGCCGTCGAACATCGGGTGTGACGGACGAATGCTTTTGGATCAATCACGTTGTAGAGTCCATGGAGAACAGAGTCAGGTGTCTTGACATCGCCCACGTGCGCACCTCACACATGCAGTGAACATCACTATTGTCCCCCGTGGGCCGTTTCACCTTCAACGTCAGGACCACATCCTTCCACAAGCCATTGAGAGGTCTTGGTAGCCAATTGGCTTGTCCGCCTGGGGGATCGGAATGATAAGCCGTCTATTGGCCGAAAACGTTCCTTCTAGTGACTGAATTTCAGAAGACGTGGGTTCTTCCGGACCGCCCCTTTCAAGCAGCGCTTTGCCCCATGTGTAGCACGTGCGGCACGCTCTGCTTTCTTGCGAGGCTCCAGCACATCACACAGCGGCCTTTCCCAGGTTGCCCTTTTGCACAGCTCTGAGTGCTGTGTCGCATATTGTTGACGCGCGGACCTTAATATCCGTCAACGTTTATTGCTGGTTGGCCAGAGATGCCACGGCTAATCCGTCCCATCCTGGAAGAGGTATAGGAAACATCTCTCGCAGCGAAGTCTCGAGCCTCTGTCTCGCAGGAGGTGTATGCTCTCGTCCTGGTCCTCGAATGGCTAGTGCAGATCTCGCAACAGACCTTAGCAGCGTGGCGTGCTACACGCTTAGGCAGCAGGTCCGGGGGTTAGGCACTGAATTTTCCGCGTTACCGCCGAGTCTATGTGATAGGTCACTTGCCTTGCGTTTGCTCCCACAGTTGACACAACTCCTCAAGTGCGTCAATCAATGTCTCACAGTAACAACAACCCCCCACCAAGGTGACGTACACCTATTGCGTACCCTAAGTGACGTAAGAAGATGAACAACTGAGAGACTGAGAGACTGAGAGACTGAGAGACTGAGAGACTGAGAGACTGAGAGACTGAGAGACTGAGAGAGATTTACACCCACACCCACACCTACACCCACAACCACACACATACACATACACACATCTGGGGGGAGAGAGGGGGAGAGGGAGAGGAGAGGTGTGCGAAGAATTATAACTGAGCAATTAGTGTTCAAGAGTCAACGCCAAAAAGTAAATATTGCCCTGTGTTATGTGCCTTACGGTTGTCCGTTCTCAGCTTATATAACAGAAGAGCCCCGAATGAATTTTAAAGAATAGAGCATCTTATACTTTTTAATGACATTTCTTCTGATGCCGAATCATTTGAAGGTTTTGATAGCTCCCTTCCTCTTCCGCACCCTTGGTGCAGGCGACTCTCCAGCCAATTCATCCTCTTTATCCAGGTCCCAGCACTTACGAAGAAGCGAAGCAGGTTTTTCCTTGATTGACACTGGAGTGACTGGTTGCAAGTCGGAGACTGGGCACTGCCCTTGTTGCTCGGATCGTGGAGGTCTCAGTGCACGTTCCGGTGTCGACCATTCGCACATCAGTCGATGTGCTGGCATCTTTTGTGTCTGGAGGTTGGGCGTTTGAGTTCGTGGCAGGGCGCATGCACATGGCGAGTCCTGTGGCAATGTTAAGCAAACTACATTACAACGACCTGCCAGAAACATACCACTTGAAGGGATATATCGCCATCCCCCAGCATCACTGCAATCTCTGCAGCCGCCTCCGCGACATGTGTGACTGTATAGAGTCTCGCTGTTATTGTGTCAGGTATGTCCCGGAGCTGAGCTTCATAGTGGCTGGTTTATGTTTGACTTGTTTAGTGAAGAACATACGAGCCTTGCCTCTCCTCCCCGTGATCGTGGACACCTTACTTGTTGTGGCGGTAGGCATCTCGGAGTCGTAATCGATGTCTGAATTGGATAGGACAATGATGGGGGGAGAGGCGACGGTGATTGTCGCCGTGGTCGATGCGGAGGCAGAAGGGTTATTGTGGCGAGCAGGGCGAGGCGTTGGCCATATAGAACGGTATATTCTGTAAGTTTATTGTATAAAAAAGACAAAGGAAAAATGAGCTCCTAAATAGTAGGGAGCTTTAGAATAGTAGGGCCTATAGAGACCTCTGCTCGCAGTATACCCCCTAATTAAATAGTAGTTTAATTATATTATGCTTAATAGATAATAAAGCAGGAAAAACCACAAAAAGAATAGATAATAGCAATCGCTAAATAAACGTTCTAGAGCCCTAGGGTGCTTGCTATATAAGCATAGCTAATTTTAAGCCCTAAAGGTCATTTTTAAGCTTTCCCTAAACCAACTAAATAAGAATTTTTACATGTGCTAGATTCATTATATTAGTAAGTCAATCTTTGTATATAAAGAGGTTTGAATAGGGGGTAAAAATGAGTGTATTTGCTGTTGTTGTTGATGATGTTTAGCAGAAGGAACAGAAGAAAAACTATCGTTATACGCTAAAGGGATTAGGCGTATATATATATAGTCTCTTTTAATTGCCGTTGGGCTAAATTAGCCTAACTAGCCATTTAGCTAGCTAGTTTCTTTTAGTAGCTGTATGCCTTTGGTCTAAGGCAGACTAGGCTATTGCTATAGCTATTAACCTATATTAGCAGTCTTTTATATCGGCTTATAACCCCTTGTTATATGCTTTAAAAGATTAGTTTAAAACTTAAGCTATAAGCAACCAATTGCTTAAATAAGAAAGAAATAAATAATAGTTATATTATATAAAGAAAATATACTTATTGCCTAATTTATAAGCCTTTAAACAAAACTCTTTATTTGTATTGTTAACTTATTATTGTTAACTAAGCGTTTTAGCGCTTTATTTAGTGTAGCTTTTGTTATAGCGTTGGCAGAGTTATTGTTGCTATTAACCTATTATACTTTTGTAATCTTGCGCTGTTTGTATAATTAATATAAAGCTATTATATTAATTATTAGCCTTTTTTCCCTAGTTGTACTTAATTTAATTAAGCACTTATATAAAAAATATAAGTTTATATAAATAATTAGAGGCATTGTAAAAAGGCTAAGTTTATTGGTTATTAAGCAAAGTGTTGTTTTTATTAAGAAACTAATATTAAAAGCGTTAATAGTTTTATAAATCTCTAACGCTAGAGAGCTTTGAGTAACTCTTTTATACTTAGTAAAACTTTAGTGTATAAGATTTTCTATTAATGTAAATTAATTGTTAGTATTAGTTTTATTTCTAATTGCTAAAATAAACCTAATCTAGGAGCTTAAATCTTTGTTGCTGGTTAAAAAGCTGTTAGCAAATATAAAAAGCTTAGCTATTGCTAAATTAAGAGAGATATATTGTAGTCTTTTTGATAAGTTACTAAGTTGCTATTATAGGCAATCGTTGAGCTTTATATAGTTGCTTTTATTAGAGTTTTAAATTTAAGCAGCAATAGATAGGTTAAAAAAAGTCTTTAGTTGGTAAATTAAAGTAATATAAGCATTATAAGCGCATTGCTTTATATATTGTTAGGTTTGGTTAGTTAATTTAAGATTAATAGGAATGATTTTAGTGCTTTAACCCTTTTGCTTTAAGTTTAGCTTAGCTTTGTCTATTGTTAACGTAGCGTTGTTAAAATTTAAAATAGTATTAAGAGAAAGGAAGGTTTTAGGCTTAGCCTTAAATTAGGCCTTTTGCAACTTTTGGTTTTTTAGTGTTGAAAAAGCTAATATAGCTAAGATAAGGGTATTGTTAGTTTGTATACTAATAAGGCTAAAAGTCTCTAAAGGTTTGTTGGTAATTAGAAAGTATAAGTCATAGGTTAAGGTTAATATATTAAGCTTTTTCTAATGGTAGTTTTAGTATATAGTAAATTAGTAAATGTTTATTTTAGCAATGTTGTAAAATAGCTTAATTACTTTAATAATAGTATTTTAAAAGTATTTAGTTTATAAAGTAGCTAGAATAATAGTTAGTATAATATATGTAAGTTTAGTTTATAATTATAGGTATGTTTAGGTAATGTTGCGTAATGATAACGTTATATTGCTTTGCAATAGTAATAGCGCAAGGGCTAAAATTAACCGCTGGCTAATACGTTAAATTGTAAAAGACTGCGTTAGAATAGACGCTTTCTTTTTATTGTTATAGTTTTATATAACTAAGTATAATTTTTTATAAAGCTTAGTAGTTTTGCCCTTGACTTTTTATATTATATAAGCTTTGAAGATGTAGTGGCTATTATGCTTAGCTTTGCTATAGTGTTTAAAGCTAAAAACGCTATAGCTAACGAGGTTGTTTACCTTTTGGGCGTTAAACGCTTTGAATGGCTTGCTTAGAGTTATTATAATGCCGTTGTTTCTTAACTTAACGGCAAGGTTGTAGTTGTCTTTTTCTTTCTTTGTTAAAAAGGCGTTAACCGGCTTGTTCTTTGAGCTAGAAGGTTGTTTTCTTTGCTTAGGCTTTGTAGCAATTATAATTATATTGCTAACGGCATTAATGGCATTAGCGGCATTGTTAAAGGGCTAATAATCTTTATCGTTAGTTGTTGGGAAAAAAGAAGAAGCGTTGGTATTAGAGTTGCAATAGTAGGATTAAAAGATGGTTAATTTAAAGGTAGCAGGCTTGTTGAGCATTTTAAGGGTAATATTGTAATTATTAATGGCTGTAATCTTATAAGGCCTTTGTTAGCCGTTTTTCTCTCGCTAAACTTATACTTTACTTTAAAGTAGAAGCTTAAGCACGTTTATAGTAGATAATCTATTTTAAGTGTTAAGGGCGCCCTTTACTTAGCGCTTAGCTGCTGCTTTGCGTAATGCTTTTATAGCCTTTTATACTATTTTAGCTCTTTTAATAATTAATAGCAATAGGGTTAAATTAATTATTATATAAGAGTATGCGCTGAAAACAAGGAGGGTAGGAATAAGCTTATAGGGTTTAACGGTATTATTAACGGCCTTAAGGGCTATTTGCAAGATTGCTTTGTTAAATATTATATTATAAAGCTCATTGTATAAGATATCAAAGGCTTATTAGAGTAGAGTGTAATATCATTCTAGCTTGCTAATTGACTAGTGGGCTTTAACGGAGACTTGTTTATATATAATTTTTATTAGCCTAGCTTTTAATCTAAATTTTATAAAAGCAAAATTAGTGTTAGCGTTATATATAATTATATTAAAAGGTTTTTAATAAATATTAATCTATAGTAAGCATAGGGTTTTCTAAGTATTTTTAACCGATAGAGATAAAAGAAAATAGCCGCTGTAGAAAGCTGTTAAAGAGTTTAGAATGTAAAGAATGGGGCGACTTTTGAGATATATAACGTTTGCGAGGATTTTGTAATTAAACTCGCAGTTATCTTTTAAAGTAAACTTAAAGTGCTAAGGAGTATTGCTATGCAATTAGCAATAGTAATAAAACTTTTTAATTAACTATAATATATTTTTATTAATATTATTATAACTAGCCTTTTTAAGCAGCTGGTAAAGTTAATATATTGCTGGGTAGCTAAAGCAATAATAAAGGCATTATAGCTCTATTTTTATAAAAAAGACGCTTGCCTATTCCTTTTTACTTAAAAAGAACTATAAATAGCCTTATTTGCATATAATAGGGATGGTTTTGTTGTTATAGATAAGTTAGTTTATTAGGTTGTTAAATTAAATATATAAGCAGTTTATATCTGTAAGGCAAAGTAAAAAGGGCATTAAAGCATTTAGCACATAAAAGTTAACGCGCTTAATTAGAGTGTTAATGGCAATAGTTCTAATTAAGTTTGCTACTAATCCTTTGCTAAATTTAATTAAGGCTTGTTTTGCTATTAACTTATTAAGCTTAATAAAAGGGTTTTTTTGTTATAGGGCAAAGAATTGCTTCTTTTTAGCTATAAATACTTTTGCAGCACTTATATTAGGTAATATGCCTTAAAATTATAATTAAGTATAGTAGTCTTTAATAAAGAATTACATAGCGTTTATATTAAAGCTATTAGCAAAATAAATATTATTGCTAGTAAAGCGGTATAGAAAGCCTTAGTTTGCAAGCTAAGTAAAGGCTTTAGTTTTTTTTTTATATTTCTTAATATTGTTGTTAACTTTGTCTTTTAGCTATATTTAGTCTACTTTATTATCTTTATAACTTACTAGATATATTTTAAAGCTATTAAGATTGTTGCTGTTAAATTAGCAGTTGGCAATAAACTAATTATATAATTAATTACATTCTTTTTAAAAGTGTTTTATTAATTAATAATCTTTTTTGCTATATACGTAGCACTTTTTCTTTTAAGGCATACGCCGCTAAAAAGGGCGGTTATTATAGTAGTTGCCACTATGGCTTTAAAAGCTATCATGCAAATAAAAGCTACTATAAAGGCTGCTATAAAAGCTTTTACCTCTGTTATAGTTATTATTATAGCGGCGGTTTAAATAGTATTGGTTATTTGCTTTATTAGCGGTTAATTGCTATTATAAACTATAGGCAAAGTAGGTTTTAATTAAAGAGCATAGGTTAAAAAATAACTCTTTATAGGTAATAGCAAGCTTAAAAAAAGCATATTTAAGTTTATATACTTTATAGTAAGCTTTAATTATTATAGTCTTAAGTGCTTATTTGCTTATATAATTTAATCTTAAAGTATATTAGCATAATTATAGCTTATTAAGCAAGATTTTAAAGACTTTATAAAGGTTTTTCCCTTTATTCTGCTGCCTAATCTTATTAAAGATTATTAAGGTCTAGTTTATATAATAGTAAAAGTAGTTGACTTTTATATTAAAATGCTGTTTAATTTTAATATAAGCTTTTGCAAATGTATTAAAATAGATAACATAGCTCTTATAAAACTATTAAGCGCAGCTGGTTAAAATCTTTAAAAAAACAATATAAAATTAGCTAAGCTTAATTTAAGCGTGCTAGCAAAGACTAAAAAAAGTTTTAAGCTTATTATTTAATAGGTTATATAGCTTGCTTATATACTTTTAATCTAGGCTATATATCTTTATAAAGCTAGTTAAGGTTTAAATATTAATATAGTTATTTAGATACTTAAGTAAAAGAAGAGTTTTATATAGGTTATATTGCTAGGGATTATAATAGTGTATAAGCAATTTTAATATTAGAAACAAAGTATTATATAATATATATAAACAATTAAGGGGCGATAATCATAGTTTTATTATATAATCTACTAAAATTAACGCAAAGGGGCCTTGTTTTAAAGGTAACCTTAAAAAGTTTTATTATAAGTATAACTACAAAGGCACCCTTAAGGGGTTTAATTATAAGCGTTATATAGTTTATTATATATATAGTAGAGATAGCGGTTGCAAAGGGTTTTGTTATAGTTGTAACAAAGGCAATAATAGCAAAGGGCTTTGTTGCAGGCTATTTTCTAGAGCTTTTTTAACTTGGGAGTATGCCGAGGGTTTTTTAATAGTTTATTATATGCCGTTTAGTTATTTTTGCTAAGGTTTCTTTTAATAAATTTAAAGCTATTGCTAAGGCGCTTTCTCTTATTATAAAAGTTAAAGAGGTTTTAGTAGTAAAATGCTTTGCTGCTATTTATAAGCGCATAACCTTAGGTTAAGTTTTAGGTTTTAAAGCTTAACTAAGTCTTATTTAAAGGGTTTTTTACAAGCAGCAAAAGCCATTAAATATAGTTTAATAAAAGCATTATTTCGCCTAATATAAACCTTATTTTAATAAAAAACTTGCTTAAGGTTGCAGCGCAGGTTAAAGGGAATAGCGTTAAACATATTAGCGGTTTACCTACTAAAATCTTTATAAAAGTAATAAAAGAGGTTATTATCACATTATTTAAAGTAAATAGCAATTGCCTTAGCAACTGCTATATTTAAGTATATTTAACTAACGCTTAGCTATATTTTTTATATTAAAAGCAGGCATTAAGTAAAGGCTATATTGCTTAAAAGATTTTAATTTCTGCTAAAAGGTTGCTTAACACTAAAATAGGCTGCTAGATATTATAAAGCTGATTAAATACTAGGGTTTTTATCTCTTTAACTAAAGGGTTATTTAAACTGCTAAGATTAGCTATACTAATCTAATTTAAGTTGCTTAATTTAGGGAATAAGAATTCTTAGGATAAATGTAGCATAATAATAGAATATAAAGGGTAAAAAGCAAAGGGGAAATTAAGTTATTATACATATATATATACGCTTAAAAACAAAGTGAAAATAAATAGGAAAGGGGTTGGAATGCAGTGTAGGGTGCTTTAGGGTCGCTAATGTGTTTGTTTATATATATGCCGTTAGTGCCTTCGTTGCGTGGTAAAAATAGGAAAGATTGTGAGATTTTTATAAGGGCAAAAGCACTCAATAAAAAGGTTCGCCGGTTGGTCGCTTGCCGTTGTAACCTTATAAAAGGTTTTAATATTTTTATACAAAATTAATCATTTTTTTAAAAGTATAATATAATATTAGATAAGCTGCTAGCGTTTATAGAGAGGTTTTAAAGTCGTTTATACATTATTTTGCGTTGCAAACACACTAAAAGGGTTGCTAGTAATAACTTTTGCTAAAGTCTCTTAGTTATTTTTAATAATTAAAGAAAATAGCCTTTTGCTAGTGATAATTTTACTAAAGTCCCTTTGCAAGCTGTTTATTATTTTTTGCTAAAAGCATAAAGCTTATTATTATAAGTAGTATACCTTTTTTAGAAAACGTTGCAGCGGTTTTTAAGGCAAGATTTATCTCTTTTACCTTGCTATTTATAGTTAATTATTTAACTATTAATTAGTATTGATAAGTTAATCTTTATATATAAAGAGGTTTAAATAGGGAGTGAAAATAAGTATATTTGCTATTGTTGTTAATGATATCTAGCAGAAGGAATAAAAAGAAAACTATCGTCGTACGCTAAAGGGATTAGGCGTATACGCATATGGTCTCTTCCAATTGCCATTGGGCCAAATTGGCCCAACTAGCCATTTAGCTAGCTGGTTCCTTCTGGTAGCCATATGCCTCTGGTCTAAGGCGGACCGGGCTATTGCTATAGCTATTAACCTACACATTAAATTATATTATATTATATTATATATAATAGCCTGCTTATTTGCCCGCGCTTTTGCCCATAAGATATATATTATCCTGCTTTTATATTAACTATAGTACTAATAAATAAGCAGGGTAATACTAAGCTTATTTATATCGCTAGCCTTTTTTTGCCGGTCTTTATACTTTGCCTAAGCTGCTTACGCTTAGCTTAAGCTAAGCGCTTAAACGGCTAATGCTTTAGCATTAGCGTTAATTATAACTAGCGCTATATACGCTGCGCGTAAAGGCACTTTTGCATATAGCTCTTTATTTTATACTATACTTTTACCCTTATTTATCTTAAAGCTAAGTACTTTAACGCTAAAAAGTTTATAAGTTTATTGCTTTTTTTTTCTTTATTAAGCATTTCTTGCTTTTTTTGCTTTTTATATGCTATATATTAATTAATTTAAGCAGCGCCTACGCTGCTTTTAAACTACTTTTAAATAGGCAGTTTATATTATTTATTTTACTAATAAGTTTAACAAAGATAATAATAATAACAATAATAAGAATAAGGATAAAGAAGAAGAGAAAGAGAAAAAGAAGCAAAGGGAGAAGGAGAAAAAGCAGGAGGATAATAAAAATAAAGATAATAGCGCCGCAGCTCTGCGCCGCAAGCATATTGCCAAGGTAAAAAAAAGCTTAAATGCCTTTATTAACCTGTTTTTTAAGTAGGTTAATAAGTAGAGGATAATAGGCTTAAAAACCCTTAAGTTACCTATTATATTTTTTTACGCTTGAAAAATAGGCTTAAAAGCTTTAAAGTTACTTTAAGGCTCTTAAGCCTTTAATAAGATCTGCTTTTTTATGCTTTTTTTTAATAAGCTATATATATTTTATAAGTTTAATAATGCTTAAAAGTGCTTAAACTTTTGCCTTAGGAGATTTTTAATAACCTTATCTATTAGCATACTTTAAGTTAGCATATAAAGCACTTAAAATATGCCTTTTCTCTGCTTTTAGCGCAGTTATATATTTTATATATTAATATGCTAGAGTATAGTATTAATTTTAGTGCTTTTTCTCATAATTAACTTAATAGTTTATAAGTTATTATTGTATATTTTCCAGGCATTACCCTTTAGATCTAGCTTGATTTCTTTAAAAAAGCGCTGCAAAAATATAATTTTCTTAGCAGTATATTTAACTCTAAGCAACTCTGCTTTTATAAAAAAAGTTATAATAGTTTTTTAACGCGCAGCTTTTTAATAAATTAAGCTTTTATAAAATATAATTATATAGCCTTGGGAAGAGCGCTGGATTTTTAGGTTATTTATAAAAGAAGCGTTAAATAATATAAGAAGCATTTAAGCTTTAAAGTTTAGCTAGTATTAATAATAAATAGTAAGCATTTAAATATTAAAAAGGTATTAAATATATTAATTAATAGTACTTAAGTGCTTTAGATTAAGATTTGTAAAAAATTAAAAAAGCTAAGTAATAGTAAAAGCAATGTTTGCCTAGATTATAATTCTAAAATAAAGTACTAAACTAACCTTTTCTTAATACTTTTTTACCTTTGCTTTAAAAGCTTATTGTTTATTTTTAACAAAGGCAATTTATAAAAGCGAGATAAAAGGTAATATGCTATTATTAAGCTTAAAACATTTAGCAACTTTTTTAATATATATATTATATACTAAAAAAAGCTTTTTTAGCGCTTGATCTCTAATAATATAAATCTCTAAATATTATTTTGCTGCTTTTTAAACCTTAATTTTATATGCTTTACAAATTTTATCAATAATTTAGCAAGCAGCAAATATATAGCTTTTATAATAGAGCACTAAAAAGTTATTTATATAAAAAACAATTATAATAGTTTAATGCTTATTTTAAAATAAATAATGCTCTTTCTTGCATTTTTCTATCTTTAGCCTTTTTAAAGTACTTAAAAACTCTTTATACTAAAGCAAAAAAGCATTTTAAAGATTATATAAAGCATTATATAGCTTTATATACTTTTCTAGCTTTTTAAACCTATTTAACAATTTACAAAAAACAAATTTCTTATATAAAAAAGCATTAAGAAATATATTAACCATATTAAATTATTTAATTTTCAAATCTTTATAAACAGCTAAAATTATAATAACTTAAAAAAAGCATGCTGCTAATATTATTATATATATGTTTTATAGCGCATTCTAAGGCTAATAGTTTCCTTAAATATAAATTTAAGCTTTTATCTGCTTAAGAAATCTATTTTAATTAGGCTTATAAGTAAAAACCTACTTTAAAGAGAGCAAAAGACTGTTAATAGTTATATAATCAACTTTTTGCCAAATTCCCTTTTAAAAAAGTATTTATAGCTTATCTTACGCTACCTTTCTAAATAAATCTATTGCTAAATATCTTTCTAGCTTTTTTTAAAACTTTAGTAATAGCTAAAAAAGCTTACTTATATAAGTTTTTTATTTTAGCTAAGGCTTAGCCTTAGTTTTCTGCTCTTTTTTGCTCTAAAGTGCTATATTAAATATAGTATAAAGCATTAGAAACAGCTAATCCCCCCTTTCTAGCGCTTTTTATTAATTAGGTAAAAGGGCAGAGAAAGCAGATAGCTAGTAAGAGCTTATCTTCTGCTTGCCTAGCAAAAGAAATGCAAAATTTATATTACTCTTTTTTACTAACTTTTTTTGCAGCTAATAGCTCTTTTAAATTAAAAGAGCATTAATCTTTAATTTTAGAGCTAAAAAGTACTAAGATAGCCCTGCTTTTAATAGTAGCAATAAATTAGTTTATACTATTATAATATTACTCTAGCTTTTTTACTTAAAAAACAAAATATATATTATTAGTTATTACTTATATCTAAGACTTTATATACTCTAAAAAACTTTTAAATCCTTTAAAATAAAGTTTACTTTGCTTAAAGCAGGTTTTAAACTCTTTAGTATATATGCTAACAAGTTTGCCCTGCTTTTAAAATCTCTTAGTTAAATATTCTAGGCTAGGTCCTGCTTTTAAAGAACTTTTAGAGATCTTTTAGGGCTAAGGGGGCTATTCTTTTATAGCTTTTTTTCTTTAGCAGCTTATTATTACTGCTTTAAATCCACTCTTAAATTAATAATTAAAAAGGTTTCTAGCTTTGTTAAAGCTGATAAAGTTGTTTTAAAGTTTATTTTAGCAAAACTAAGCACTTTTAATAAGTAGGTTATATTTAAAGGCTTTTTCTCCTATAGCTCGTTTATTAGATTTTAAGCGGCAAAAGTAAGCAATGCTTTTTTAGCATTTTTTAAAATATAAAAAGTATGTTTATTAAACTTTATATTTTTTATAATAAGTATTTAATTAAGCGCTAAAACTTATATTTAATATATATTAATAGCTATATAGCTAACTAAATATCTAATATAGCCTTAAAAGCTTACTTTATAGCTTTTTACATATATCCCTGCTTTTTTTTTCTTGTAAAAAGGGTAGGCACAGCAACTATATGCATATATGCTGCTTTAGTCTAGCTAGAGATTTTTTGTTAAATTGTAAATAAGAGTAAAAGAGTATTATTAAAAATATTAAGTAAATTAGCTTTTAAGTATTTTATTTAAAAAGCGCTATTTAGTGCTTTACTATAAAGATATATTAAAAAGGCAAGCTATAGCCTTTATTAAAAAGGGCTAAAAGCGCTTTAAAAGGCTAGCTGCCTCTTTTATCTTTATTAATTTAATAATTAATTTTTATTTTATACGCTTAGTGCCTTTATTTATTTTATAAGTATAAATAGGTAAAAGCTTTAATTTAATTTAATTTCTTTTTACTTTATCTATGCTTAGTATTTTGTTATTTTGCGCTATAAAATTATTAAAAGGTTATTATCTTACTTAATTAAGTATATTAAAAGTTTATATTTCTGCTATACCTAGCTTTTAAAGTTTATTAGCGTTTAAGAGACTGCCTTTGTCTGCTTTGTATTGTAAAAAAAAACAAAAAATTTATCATTAAATTTATTTTTAATAAGAAGAATCTAGTGTAATAATCACTGCTGGGTCCTATAGGTTCCTAGAGTACTAAAAGGTTTATATTAGCAGAGATAATTAGAAAAGTATATTAATTATAATATAAAAACACTATTGTTTTATATCTAGCAAATAATCACTAGCAATAAAGCTACTTAGGGATAAATACTTAAATTAATAACTAAAGAGCTATAAAAGAAATACTATCTATATGCTAATAATTATATCTTTATATCCTATAGCCTTTATACTATCTTTAATATAAATAGCTTAGATAGCAATATATCTAATATATCTAATATGCTAATCTTAACTATCTTTAATATAAATAGCTTAGATAGCAACATATTTAATATATCTAATATGCTAACCCTAACCCTAGATTTCTGCTAATATAAGTATATTTTTAACATAAGAGATGTTTTTCTATAGCGGGAATATTAGGTTCCGCTATTCTATCTTATATAGCCCATTAGCTTGTTTTATAACCTACATATTATATAAGTTATAACATTATCTTTCTCTTTACTTTTTTTATTCTAAAAAATCTTATAAGTTTTTTCTTTAACCTTTGTTATTATTTATCCTTTAAATCCCAACTTTCTAATTTATTATATTTAGCAAAGTTAAAAAAGTTTATTTTTCCAAGCCACGTTCTAAAAAAACAAAGCAAAAAGATTCCCTTCTTTCCATCATTCTTTAAAACGCCATTACTATACTATCTTATTTCTTCTATAAAAGTTATAGTATTTTATTCTACTAAGTATTTTTTATTAACTTATCTCAATGCGCTAAGTATGTTTAGTTAGGCTAGTTTTGCTATAATATTTAAAAACTAAACGCTTTTAAGTTGCGCTAAATAAAAGTGCAATATTAGCAACTAAAAGATAAGCTTAAAAGCGCTAAAAAGCGTCTTTGTTTTACAGCAGCTAAAGTAAAGCATTTGCATAAATAAAAGCATATATAGTTTAAGAAGATAATATAGGCTATTTATTATAAGATTAATAATATAAAAGAATTAGAGTAGGTAAAGGCAAAAGAGGCTAAGACTAAGCAGGCCTATATTTCTACTTTTGTTTAAGCTATTATTTCTAAAAAGTTAAGTATTACATAGCTTAATCTTAACTTTGGGGGTTTTAACTAAGGTTTTATTAATATAAAGAATACTATAATTAATTAGTCTAGTTTCTTAACCAAAAGTCGTGGCTAAAGAGTTTGTTAGTAGTTTTAGTAATAGGTTTAGATTGTTATATTATTAATTATTTATTTGTTAGTACTAGTTAAGCAATTATTTGCAATTTTCTAAGTTTTCCATTAGTTTCTATATATTTCCTGCATAATCGTAATTTTTCTACTTAATAAAGTATTCCTATATTTTATCTTATGTTTAAAAGTCAAAGATTTATTTAACTTTATATTCTTTTATACTATACTTATTATTTACTTTAATTTATATTTTAAGTTAGGCGTTTTATAGTGTTGGTTTTAATAATATAATATAAAAAACATATATGCGCAAGCGTATAATATTTAATAATAAGAGTTTATAATTAATATTTAAAAGTTTTTATAAAATTTTAAAAAGTTTAATCTTTTTATAATTAAGTTTATTACTAAGGCATTGTATTTTAAGATTTTTGCAAAGAAAGTAAACTTTATCTCCTTTTTTAAAGATTAGTCTCTTAATCCTTTTTTAGTTAGCATACTTAGTTATTTGTTTTTATATAAAAAAAAGCTATTGTTAAATAGCGTGCTAAATGTTTTTAATGTTTTTTACTTTTTTATTTACTACTAACGTGGTTATACATCGAGCAACACAAGACATCAAGCAATATACTTTTCACTATACCCACCCCTTAGATTAACTAAAACTCTATATAAACGCTATAAATTAATTAAAACTACTTAAAATCATTATTATTATCTACTTTTTTAGCTTTTAGACATATTTGCATATTATAGCCAGCCTTGCGATAGATCCCACAGTGCCTACCACTTACCCGCCTACGTTTTAACAAATCATCATTTTCACCCTTTTTCTCCGATTGCTTATTTACTATACTCTTTTTTGCTAAAAGTCTCTTTGCATTTTGTTTAGTAAAGCCTCCTTTATTTTATAATTAAGTTTTTTTAGCTTTACAGCGCTTATTAAGCGCCTTATTTACCTTATAAAGAGTTTAATTTTTTAATTATATAAGGGTAACCTAGTATGCAATTGCCTATATAGCCTTAGAAAGCTAGTTAACAGCCTTTAAAATTAATATTAAAGAGCTATTTTAATAAATAAAGATTTAACTTTTAATAAAATTAGTTTATAATTTAGCTTTAGTAAGATTATATAGCGTTTAAGAGACTTATTAGTTTAATAGCTGTAAAAAAGTTTGCAACGGTAATAATATTAATAATATTATATTAAAGCAAGAAAATACAGCATCTAAGTTAAGAGAGATAAGTCTAGCCCTTTTAAAACTTTTTAGAATATTATTTTTAATTATTATATTAAGGTAAGCGTATTTAAACGCTAGAAAAAACTTATTTTTAGTAATATAGTAAATATATGCCTTAATAAGCACATTAATTTAATTGCTATATCTTAACTTTAAAGTATTAAAATAGCTTATATCTAAAGGCTATATTAAATAAAATAAATGCAAAGGCAAATAAAGTAGAATAATTTTATTTTTCTTACAATATATCTTAAACTCTATGTTAATATAGCTCTTATAGCTATCTAAGATAAAAAGCCAATATATACCTATTATATGTAGCTTAAAGA
>JALRMF010000585.1:0-22050 GCA_026120015.1 Dendrostoma leiphaemia
TCTTTTACCTTACTATCTATAATTAACTATTTAACTACTAATTAATATTAATAAGTTAATCTCTATATATAAAAAAATCTAAATAAGAAGTAAAAACAAGTATATTTGCTATTATTATTAATAATAATTAGCAAAAGAAATAAAAGGGAAACTATCATTGTATGCTAAAGGGATTAGGCGTACGACGTGTACAGTCTCTTCCAATTGCCGTCGGGCCAAACCGGCCCAGCTAGCCATTTGGCCAGCTGGTTCCTTCTGGTGGCCGTATGCCTCCGGTCCGAGGCGGACCGGGCTATTGCTATAGCTATCAACCTATAGTTTTATAATATAGCGGTAAAATGTAGCATTCTAATCCTATAAATCAAATAAATCCCAAGGTTTTATGTTTAATTTTATAATTTGCTAAATTTAAATGTTTTCATAACTCCTCTACTCTTTCGTAGCCTACCCTCCAGCGTTTTTCGTAGACTACCCTTCTTTCTTTCGTACATAAACCACCCTTCCCACCCTTCTCTTCCCACCCTTCTTTCTTTCGTACGTAGACCACCCTTCTTTCTTTCTTTTGCAGGCTATACATACCTTTATAGCTCGGTCTCTAAGCGTTGCTTCGTCGCCTGCTGCCATCGTTTTTTCCTTTGCATTTAAGATAGCCAGCCCAGCGTATTTAAAACAGCGTTAAGATTAGGTCTAACAATTGAATCCTAAGCAACCCGATATTTTAACCAAATGCTCTAACTGGGCCCCGGCAAGTAGATGAGCCAACCCCCCCCCCTCCCACTCCGCGGCCGGGCCGGCCCTCAAGTGCTAAGGGGCCAGCCCAGCTCCACTCGCACCAACCATTCCTTATCTGTTGTAAGCAGATCGGCTTACTGACAACATCGTGCACTCCGACAGCGGGGACCCTGGCCGATAGTGTGCTACGACGTCGTCAGCCGCCGCCCAACAGCATCGCAATGTTTTCACGATGCTCCAGTTCTTTCCTGCTGACATGAAGTCCAAGAGCCATTTGATTTGCAAGCTTAACCAATACAAAAATGGCTTCTTTGCCGTCGATTCTAGCAGTTCTAGCCCTGCTGTATTTTGCAGTCAAGTATTTCGTACTGGATGCTCTGTTGCTGAGTCCACTGGCCCGGATTCCTGGGCCCAAGCCATACGCAATAACGCGTTGGCGACTGGCTTATGAGGACTGGAACGGCACCAGTACCCGATCCATATATAAGTTACACCAGGAGTTCGGACCAGCTGTTCGGATTGGCCCATCCACGGTCTCTTTCAATAGCCAGACTGCCCTTCGCACAATTTACGGACCCGGCAGCCAATATGGCAGAACCAGCTTCTATAGCATGTTTGACGTCTACGGGCGACCGAACCTGTTCACATTCCATTCAACAACAGAGCACGGTCAAAGAAAAAAGCTCCTGTCACACGCTTACTCCAAGTCGGTCATCCTGAAGAAGCCAACAACCAGTTTAGTCGAGGATAAGGCAAAGAAGTACATACACCTCATCGAATCAGAGCAAGGCCAAATCAGCGAAATTTTTGCTACACTTCATTACTGGTCGCTGGATAACATCACAGAATTCATCTATGGAAAGTACGGCTCAACCTCCGCCATGGATGGTACAGCCTCTCATAGAGCCTTGATTGGGGATATCCTAGACCCGTCGCGCCGAAGACTCTCTTGGTGTGCTGTCCATTTCCCCGGCGTGACGAAGTGGTTGTATACTCGCGCTGGATGGATGGAGCGAATCGTCAAGCCTATCCTCCCGATGCAGAAACCAGCGACCTATACCGGCATCCGAGCATTCGCACTGCAAGCCTATAATAACTTTCGGCTACACGCCGAGTCTCCAAAGGTCCCCAGTGAGTATTACAATTACAATACAAGCTGTTTGAACCAAGCTGTGGAAATGGTTGTATTGGCACAGCGCCTGGCTATACAAACACTTTGCTGATCCGGACGAGACCTAGATGAAAAGGAAGATTTTATCCTAGCTCGTCTTTGGCCGCACCATCATCAATACAGAACGAACGGATTGGAAGACCTGGAAATCGCTTCCGAGTGCGCAGATCATTTGCTTGCCGGAATTGATACGACAAGTGACTCGATGTTGTTTCTAGTCTGGGCGTTGTCCCAACCCCAGAATCAGCCCTTCCAAGAGAAGTTGAGGGAGGAAGTCCTCAGACTCCCCGACGAAGCTCTGAACGAACATGGCGTCCCCAGGGTTGAGGCTGTAGATAAGCTCATCTATTTGAATGCTGTCATCAAGGAGACTCTGCGGCTCTATGCGCCTCTGCCAGTGTTCGCACCAAGGTCGCTATTGGTCGACTCCGAGATTGACGGCTATCAAATCCCAGCTGGTACGATCGTGGGTATGGCTCCTTATAGCCTACACCGTAACTCTGACGTCTTCAAGGAGCCTCTGACGTTCAATCCCGATCGGTGGTTCTCGACTGAAGCAGCGGAGCTGAACAGGTGGTTCTGGGCGTTTGCGAGTGGTGGGAGGATGTGTATTGGCATACAGTAAGACCATAGCCCCCCCCCCCTCTTCCAAAGGTGCTTGATGGCGAGATCCATGATTGACTTCTACGTTCCATTCTACATGCTGGAGCTGCACGCTAACGCTTGTAAGTCTCGCGATGGCGGAAATGACCACACTCACAGCATCGATTTACCGTCGATACAAGACTTGTCCTGCGCCTGGATGTGATAATTTCACACCAGGGATTACTTCCCGCTTCGAGATATTCCAGGATGATCAAGTCTCTGATATGAAGGTAAGCTCAGTGCCGAGAAGTCTTCAAGTTGTAAGCAAACCGTTCACACCCTATTCTATACAGGAGCACTACTGTCCGATCAAATTCACGGAATTCACTTCGTCCGTTTTTTCACAGGAGTGATTACGGTGGGGACTGATGCTTCGGGGACAAGAAAAGGTCGTGGCATTGTAATTCTGCGCATTGCACACGAGTAATGAGATATACCGAGACGTGAAGCTTCCAGGCTATTGAGTGTAGGCGGACGAAGTCGTCAAGAAAAGGGCAGCCATAAAGGCAGTAGGTGATGACAACTGAGCACGCATAACTTTAGAGCGTCCAAAGAAGTGTCAAAAGGGTTGGCGTCTGGCGAGTATGGAGTCAAAAGAAGACGACCAACGTGCTTTTCAGCTTCTTCACATCTACGGTAACAGTGACCTCCTGTCTATGACAGAATATTGACGGCCAGTGGCAACCTGACGATGAATCGCAGACTTGAGGAACCATCTGTCGGGCCGAAAATACTAAAGTAAGATAAATGCGTGAACTTCCCACACCCACACATTGGCGGACGTTTGGTTTCAATGGAGCAAGACATTCACTTGGTTCGATGCAACTTGTGGATTGATGCTATTTGCTCTGCTGTGAGCCCGAATGTGCACAAGTGCATGCACAGTCGAGCATCACTCCTGGCCGTTAGCGAGGAGAACACGCCCGCCATCAACACAAATGGAGATTCCGTCAACATAGGCCTATAGTTTCAAGTCAGTCTCGAATGTCTCGTGGTGTGAGGATACTGCTAGCTGCAAGACGTACACCTGCTCGGCTGGAGAGGTACAGGACCACACCCGCAATGTCCTCATCATTCGCTGCCCGTTTTGCTGGGACTTTGTCGAATAGCGCGCTGAACATGTTCCCTTCTTCGCCCACCGGGTTCATCTTGCTTGGGACAACTACAGAAGAGTAAGCCAGCTGTCCTTGAGTTTTTACTGTGAAAGATCCCAGAGTCACTCACATCCTGGGTTGATTCCCGCCACTCGCACATAGAACCTATTGAATTTCGCAGCCAGTAGCCTCACTAAATGATCAGTAGCAGCTTTGCTTGTGGCATAACTGGTCATGTCAACATTTGTAGAATTGTGCATACTAGCACAAGAGCTCGTAATGACGATCACACCCCGGCCCTCGCTCCGGCCCAGCCGACCGTTCCCCAGGTCGACCTGGGAAGCGCGGGCGAGAAGTGGCAACAGTGCTACGGACAGAAAATAATGGGCAGTAGTGTTCACAGAAAATGTGTCAGCCCAGTCAGACGGGGGAGAAGACCACAGAGATGCTTGAAGCTCGGACAAGGAGGCTGATAGAACGTTGCACGTAACCGGCGGATCTCTCCTGATGCCGGCGTTGGAGACCAGAATGTCGAGGTGTTTCTCTCTCTGGCCAATGTACTGAGCGATGCGGGAGATGTCGTCTTTATCTGCCACATCGCAGTGCAGTCTGGCAAGTCGGCTCGAGCTTAGCAAGAAGACCCGGCTTGGGGGAAAAGGCGTGCACTTGCCCATAAGCGGCGCCTCCGGCCCCTGATGTGAGGCCCATCTCGTTCAGCGCAGCGACCCTTTCCTCAATCGGGTCTGTGGGCAGAGCAATGATGTAAACTTTTGCGCCATTCGTAACGAGTCCCTGCACAAGCTGGTCAGTGAAAGTGATGTTTCTGTGAGGCATCTTCCTCATTAGAACTCGATCCACAACAGGATGTGTTGGTGGAACTTTGTCTGAAGCGGAAGCCCAAAATACCAACATTCGAGCCCTCACCTTGCTTATCATGAAGCCCAAACCACTGGCCCCGCCTGTGACAGCTGCCACATAGCCGCGCACACCAAAGAGCTGTTCGATACTAAGTGAAGACATATTTGAGGATTGAAGACAGACTTGTATGGATTTCAGATATGATGCGTCGAAGTTGATGGTACCGGCTGCCTCGGAGGTGAGTGTCGCCGTATTGGGAGTGGCGAGAGCCCCTCTATCGGTGCCTCAGTTCGCTATCCTTACTATTGTCGGACCAGCCGACAAACCCGCACTAGCAAAGCATACCGGCCGCCATAGGTACATAGTCATCAGCACACTTGTATCCTCAACCTATTTTACGGCCCATCGCTAAGTCAATGGCGAGGACATTTTGAATGCCCGTCACGCAGAAACTACTATGTGCGTACAATGCCATTCACGCGGCCAAGTTGCTGTTCACGGACAACATGACCAAGACTGCCAGGACAGAAGACTCCGTCATCGGGTCCTTACTCAACCGGTGAGTACGGAGGTTGTTCAATATCAGGAAATAGGAATCTCCGGCGAATGTACTCGCAAGCTGAGTGCTCATTCGGGCATGATGTTTTGAAGTTCGTACGACACATAGTGAAGACGTGCTTAACCGACCACATGAGTTGGACTAGGTCGCCAAGGACTGAGAACTACAGCCAGGTCGAATGCACGTATGAATGTCTCAGTGAACAGCCACAATTCATTACGATGTTGCTTGCCGACACTCGCTTCAATCCCCGAAATGCAAGGTACGTAAGTACCTTCTTACCTGGGCAGGTCACTCGTGGCTTAGGGCTTGGCAACCACTTTCAGCATCTGCAGGTACAAGTGCGTTACTCCCGGGACGATAGCGTACACGCACAATGCCAGTGTAGGCCCAAGATGAGTCCCAAAAGAATTGCTATCGGATGACTGAAGAAACTTCGCTGGGCTTTCAAGGTTTAGTTTCATGGTCCAAAATGCAGCTTACGCGTCCAAATGTTGAACGGACTCTCGCACCAAGGTCACCGTTGCGCACTGCTGCCTCGCAGCTAGGCGAATGTATGACCCGATTGGTATAGTCTGCATACTCGAACAAACTCCAGGTGAGATTGACGAATGGGGTTCGAAGAGTTTCTGTTTCCAACCAACTCATGGGGAGGTGCGCGTATCAAGGTCGGCATTGTCTGGTGGGATGCATTGTCTGTCGTGGTGACCAAACCTCGGACAAATCGCCATTTGCGAATGTCTTCCTCCGCGCGCCGCGGGAAGTATCAAGCCGACACCTGCCTAATATTAAGTATTGTGGTGGTCGGCGAGGCTCACAATGTGGCTGCTAATACACGAGGCTCATCGTCAAGTCGGGAAAAGAAGTGGCCGGTTCTGTCTGGCCCGCGGGACAGTTCCTGAGTACATAAGACGTCGAATCCGTCTCAAACAAAGTGATGATGTCAAGGTGAAGGATCAGCATTATATCAAAAAAATTGTTCGTTACGAAATGTTCTATTCAAGGGTGATTGTTCTCGGCCTGGCGGCCATGGCTGCTGCGCACCCAGGGCACGAAGACTCAGAGCACCGCCATGCCGTCGCAGCGCGTGCGAACACTCAGGCCAACAAACGTGCCCTCGAGGGCTGTGCAGCCCAGCTTCAGTCTCGTGGCATCTCTGATCGCGCCATTACACGCCGCAAGGAGACTGTGAGCAAAGTCCGCGAGGATCGAGGCATTCCGGTCGATGGTAAGCACGTCAGATGAGGTTTAATATCTCTCCACAGATCTGAAGACGGTTGACATTCCAAATCTCCACAGCTCCCATCAGCAGGCGCAGCACCATCGGTGTGTTGAAGACTGACCACGAGGGAGCCATCGATGGTACAGCAGCTGAGGCGGATGAAACAATTGCGTTCTCCAGCACTACTTGCACCGTGCTCAACCCGGAGGGAGAGGTCGGCCCCTTCTACGTATTGGGAGAATATGTCAGATCAGATATTGTTGACGATGAAGAGGGCGTCTCGGTTGTCACAGACATCCAGTTCATCGATGTCAGTACTTGCGAGCCTCTCGTTGGTGTCTGTAAGTGATGTGGCCCTTTGATTTCCACTGAACAAACCCATTAATGTCAGCTCTATAGGGGCGGACATCTGGAGCGCCAACTCGACTGGCGTGTACGGTGGCGTTCAGAGCCAAGGGAACGGCAACTACGGCGATACGTCCAACCTCGACAGCACTGCCCTTCGTGGTATCCAGCAGGCCGACGACGATGGTGTTGTACAATTCTCGACCATCTTCCCTGGCCACTACAGTGGACGTACCACGCACATAGTAAGTCGGCTTCTAATTTTGAACACCCTCCAAGATCGTGGGCTGTTTGTTTCTCAGCCTAGAGTTGTTATATTCAGCCAACTGATTATTCCATGTTCACAGCATGTCGTTGTCCACGAGAACGCGACTCAGATTGCGAACGGGACTCTGACCGGCGGCACGGTCCCTCACATTGGCCAATTCTTTTTTGACCAGAGTCTCATCAGCGACGTCTACGACTTGACTCCCTATAGCACAAACACGGACACCCTGACCACCAACGCCGAGGACCGCGTGTTTGGCGAGCAAGAGACGCAAGGCACCACTTCTGATCCTGTAAGTTGCCTTGGGTAGGATTCACGAGACAACCACTAATTTGCACATTTGTAGGTCTTCGAGTACGTCTACATCGGTGACGACCTCAGCGATGGATTGTTTAGCTGGATCGTTGTCGGTATCAACCCTAGTGCTGAATACAGTGAGTCGTGGCCTCATCCCTACATGTCCTTGTCTGCCAACAGTGTTCTCTTTCGCTTTCTTACTGACATGTATTATCTTGAAGCTCCCACTTACTCCTTCGAGCTCACTGCCGATGGAGGCGTCCCTGTCGGTAATACTGGAGCCGGGGGTGGCACTGGGCCTTTTGGAAGCTCGTAAGGGTTCCGATACGACCATTGCTAGACAAATCAGTCTTTTCAGTGTCTTTGATTGTGTAGGCATATCATTAATGTGGTGCGAAATCTCATTGTAGAGCACGTGTTTCTACGCGATGAGCACCCAGGGTATACGAATGTTCATCAGCTTGACGTGTTCCAAAGTCAGCGGGCGCTCCCATGTCCAGTCTCGAGGATGTGTGTGGCCATGCCCACTCTTGTTCACAAAGTCTAAAAGTCTCATAGGACACGCTGTACACCTCTTCACCACAGACACAGCATGAGCGACCGTTGCGTAAGATGAGGTGGGCCTGGAGAGAGCAGCTCTCACTAGTCCATCGTCAACTTTCTGGTTTACTCCCGCACTTCTCTCTTTCGGACGGATTGAATATCTGGTTGTTTAACTATGGGGCTACATCACCGAGATGTTGATGTCTTGGTCTATTCAAAGCTCGTAGTTGATAAGTAAATGTCGATACTTTTTGTATGTCTGCTCTCGACGTTTAGATTCAACGATGGGTTATCCCTACCTCTGTAACCCCTTTAACCTTTGTCAAGCTAGAGCAGACCCAAAGCATAGTATTGCATGTACCTATATACTGTTTCTGTTTGTGTGCTGACTATTTAAGTACATGTGTACATATCTATCAAGGTATCAAGCCTTAGCATCCATAATAAGTAACTACCAATTGAGCACGCGTATTACGATCATAGGATTCAAACTGCTCAGTTCTCTCAGCGGCACAAGGTTGATGTCGGCAGGTGACTCTGAAACATATGAATGCAGCCTCCAGATTTCAGATAGTCTGCACAGGCATCTGGGGCCCATTCACACGACGCTAATCCTCGCCACTATGTATCTTTCTTTGACTTTCTGTAGCGTTGTGAGCTTGCAGATCACCCAGTGTTCATGTGTTGTGGTCAGGGACACAGGTGTAGGAACCAATGAGCCGGTGAAGCATTGCGGGAGTACCACTTTTACAAGGTCGAGCAAGGCAATCCTTATAATGCTGTTTTGTTGAAATAATGTGGATTACTCATTTTGCTTTGGAAACATCCATGGATGCCTACCTCTGCCCTAGGAGCTCGGACAGTGTAGCAAAGGAAGTTGCATGAAAACTGCAATTCCGAGGATCAAGTTTATAAACGAGAAAGACAATGAGTACTTTCTCGTCAAACCATAGGCTACAGTGAGCTGTTGAAGGCATTTCTAAATAGCACCACCTTGTAAGCCCTTATCCGTACACTAAAACAACAAGTGACTTAGGAATGAGTATAGTCGGCCAAGGAGAGACCGTAAGGCATGCTTTTAGTGTCTACCTGGTCAGCCATTAAGAGCGTGGGGGAGGGGATCGGGACAGTCCAGAACGTAAAGGTACAACAGAATGTTCCCATCACAAAAGGGGAGAAACATGTTAGACGGAGGGACGGGCGAGGAAGGGTTATAATCCTCGAATGACGCTTCAAAGTCTAGGCCCATTTATGGCTACTCCCAGTTCCTGTGATCCCGCAGCTGGCCCGTGGGGTTGGGACATGTCACAATTACCTATCAAGTAAGTATTATTATCGCATAGACAGCTCCATAATAAGGGTGCTATAGTATAGAATGGTTATAGTATAGGCTGTATGCCCAGGTCACCACCGGGAGACGGTGAGGCACAGAGGCTTAGTCACTGAACAGGAACAAATTAGAGAGCACCTATGTATGTAAAGATAATATTCTTCAGAGGAAAGGGGAGGAGTGACCAAAAGATACGTCTTTCTCAGTAAGCTCTGCATGCACGGATTGTACTATACCTAGGTACCTATCCAAGGCACCCCAATGCAAAATTTTGTAAGTCTCGCGCCAAATTGTACGCGACCCTCGCGGTCCCTAATCACTTGCGTAAAACTTTACGTCCTGCCCTATATCTTGTTCTTCCGATAAATCGGCATACTTTAGCACATCAAATTTTACCCAAACTCTAAGCGGTGAGGCGGCTACGGCATAAGATACCCCGAATATAGGTATCCCCTCCTCGACAACAATGTTGTCTCATAAGTCGGATGCTTGGTCAGAACATCTAGGCCAGATGCAAGTTGAGGAACTTCACTTGCAGCACCTGCCAAGACAATGCTGCATTCAGTGCCTGAGTAGTAACGGAGGTAAGTGCTGGGTAGGGTATCTGCCAAGTCAGGTACCCACGAGAATCATTTTCTACTGAAGTCATTATTCATCGGTATTCATATGTAACAAACATGCTTGATGCTGTACGACAGCTTGAAATCTCGGCCGTGTTGAGGGCAGCACTAGCTACAAGTACTCACACAGTAAACAGGTTTCTATGAATTGATTGTAATCTCCAGTTTCCATGACTGCTCCACACCAATTCTCCTTCTTGAGGAGGCATTCGCATCTCCTTGTGGGCGATTGTGGCGTCATCAGTATTGTGAACCGTCGTCTAGGATCGATTCGCTTTTGACGCCGTCCAAGCCCGCCCGGGCGGAAGTTCTGGCGAGAAAACCAGTTTTACGAGCAAGTCAGGATCGCTGCTTGTGACTACATCCCATTGGTTAGCATCTTGAGGCGGGACGAAGTGAATACCGAAGTTGATCAGGAAGAACCGGCAGCCAAGACCCCAAGGGTTGCATCTGTGCTCGGTCAGGCGAACGCGTTTAACTTATTAAACGTTGAAAGACCTGTGCTCAGACCTGTGTGCAACCTCGGCTTGAGTTGCTTTAATCGAAGATTTGGTCACCTGCGGAGGTCTCATGTCACTTTGCTATCATGTCGACGATAATGTCCAAAGTCTGATTCGCGATCGACCACAGTCAGCCCGCGCTTGCATGCTCCGTGACAAAGTATACAGGTAAAGACTGTCCCTCTACGCGATTTTTTCTTTGGGATCAAATTGCTTACCCTCATTGCAGGCTCTCGCCTCTATCTATTCATCGTCAGCGTTGTGTTTCCGAATTCACTTGTTCAGGTTGACGGGCTACCACTAAAATGCATCCAGACACGCAACATAGCGTGCACACGCGGCAGCTAGCCGGTGTTGATTCTCTATACGAGAACCATGGCAGCTTCTGCCTTTCCCGATCCATTACCATGCTGATCCTAGCGACCGTCTGCGTGGCCTTGCGATTCTGGTGCAGAAAGATGAGATCTGCCAAATATGCCTCGGATGACTGGATGCTTCTGGCTGCCTTGGTCAGTATATCCCGCCTTCACACCAACAAACGGCTTGTATCAACAGCTACTGACGAGAATTTACTGGCTCACAGTTCATTGTCTATGGTGTGGGGGCAGCAAACATCTCCGAGGTTGCGTTTGGCCTCGGGCGTCATGCTAGCACTCTAACCTTTGAGGCGCGAGCTCATTTCTTTATGTCTCTTTGTAAGTTGGTTCCTGGCGTGGACAGGAACTGCAATGAAAACTCGCATAATCTTATCAAATTACTCTAACTAACATCAGCTTTGGCAGATGTGTATGTTCATTTACGCCCCTAGAGCGTGGGAGGTTGCTAACCCTGACGAAAAGCATGGAGTGGTTCTACGTTACGTCCGTGATGACAACCAAATTCGCCCTGCTTCTTTTGTACCTGAGAGTATTTGCTGTCGGCACCGGTTTCCGACACACGGTCTACTTTGTGGCTGCATTTGTAGCTCTTTGGGCTTTTGTTCTATACATTGTCTTAGTATGTTGTTCTCGTTGGCTGATTGTTGGCTCTCTGACTCGTCTCCTTCCAGGAAGGAATGAAGAGTACAAGAATGTGGCCGTGGTACTCGTCCAGCTGTATAACTTACTGACGGCAACCCCAACAGGCTCTCCAGTGCTACCCCGTCAATGCAGCATGGGAACCATGGGTTAAGGCGCAATGTCTTAGTATCAAGTGGATCCAGGTGGGCAATGCAGTGCCGAACATCACCACGGATATCATCATTCTCTCCCTGCCTCTTACACAAATTCCCAAATTGAGAGTCAGTTCCGTGCAGAAGCTATCGCTCTGCATTACCTTCTTGTTGGGCGGCTTGTAAGTGAGCCCCCTTTGAACGCCCTCGGCGATATGTTACCACCACCAGCATTCCAGCACCGTACTTGGTTGCTGATGACTCGTACAGTGTCATAATCGCTAGCGCCATACGTCTCTATGTCCTCATCACACAGATGGACCTAAACGATGCAACATGTCTGTTTCCCTCCCGATATAGCTCTCGTAGACGACCAACGCACAACAACTGACTTTGGGGCATAGGGTCTTTCCTCGAGCCTTGCACGTGGTGTGTGATCGAGCTAACCTCGGGCGTCATCAGCGTCTGTCTTCCCACATTCTGGCCACTGCTTATGCACGTGTCCAGGACTTACACCAAGTATATCCCATCACGATTCTCATCCAGGCCCAAGTCCAAGTCGGAGTCAAGTCCAGACCCCGGTCGAGCTCTCGCGACCATTGGTGGGGGACCCAATTGGGGCGTCAGCGGCAAGATCAGTGTGAAAAGGTCTGTGGAAGTTCTCGCCTTAACCTCGGAGGCCTCTCACCCCGACACCAGCAAGTTCAGCACCAGAAGCCGGGACGATGATGCCTGGGACTCGTTCCACAGTGAGCACTCCAAGCCAGATTTCCGAGTGTGAGATGAGGCAACGTCTTGGGATCCCACATCTGCCAGTTTAGATTGATAAAAGAGCACAGGACGAGGAGGGCGGGGAACACATTGCCAGTGCTGCGGATACTACTAAAGTCTACTTACGTACCTTGTTTACCATCACCTCGTTGCATAACCCCTCAGTCCCTTATTTAATGCAAGCACATCCTGTTGTATATGCAAAAAGTGCAAATTCATAAACAGCGAGATTAGGCCTCCCCTACCTCGATTGTTTATATACTTTACATTTGTGGGCGAATTCGTTTGACTACACGCAGGTAGGTGCTTTTGAGTTTATGCACTAGGCAAGGCTCAGATACTATTTTCGTATTTTTAGTGATCAGTCAGCTCTTGCACGGAGCATTATATCATTCCTACCCCATTCTTTTGGGATGCCGCTGGGCTAACAGACGGATTCCAGGTTAGCCGGTGAGGAGCTGATGATACTCTGCCCACCCGGGCCATTTCGGGAATGAGTTCTTGATATCCGTCATCACAAAGACCACCTTCAGAGTTCATATTCAGGTCGGCACTCCGCCTTCCTGCTCTTTCCCACGTCAGCAAGGGGCCATTGCGATGAGATAGAGACCTAGACTCCCCCGTGTCAGAGCTTTTCAACCGGTAAGACACCATCTTGCGGACCTGTCCGATGATGGGGTCAATGACAAGGTAATAGGTTGGAATAGAGGCCACAACGCAGGCAAACCCAGCGTCGATGTTATCCCATATGATGACGGTGCTAGATTCGTCTTTAGAGAATTAGTGCTACATGTCCGTCGTTGAATAAGAAGAGCATGGCTCACAGGTAGCATCAAGAAGGGGTTCCTTGTAAACAACGATTCGTATGATGCTGGCTGCTGTACATATAATGCCGAAGCAGAAGAGCAGGCTGATGCTTACTCTCTTGCGCAGGGGCATTTGCAGTCGACTGAGTACAGCCAGGGGTAGGCTGAGTAGGAGCAGGTCGCTCGTGATATGACTGTGGTCGTGGTTAGGTATAGTTGCACCCTGCCGTGTACCCCAGCCTCGAGCTTGAACGTTGATATCCCCGCGGCACCGCGGGAGTTGGCGGGATCTCTTACAAGGCACGGCTGGCAACCTGGATGTTGTCCTGCACATTTGTACTCCAGCATCGCAAGCCATGATCCAGGTTCTCGCCGAGTTTCACCAGGGAGTAGTGTGCCGCGATTGGCCGGCAAGGGAACAAAACCGTGACGATGGAAAATGTACCAAAGGAGGCTAGAATTGCGAGTAGGGAGTAGTGGACTCTGGTCCACCACCCAGACGCGAAAGATGTGATTCGAAGGTTGAAGAACAAAAGTGAAATTTTTGCCGCATATACGTCAATGTAAAAGACGGTCTGGCCTATTTGGAAAGACTGCAAACCTGTTAGCTGTGCACATTCACCAAAACGCATTAGCCTTTACATACTTGCCAAAGGTACACGAACTGCTCGTAGGTGCAATAGTATAGGTGGTGCCCATAACACCATCTAATTTCGTTACACATCGCTAGCGCAAGGTATAAAGCCAATGCGAGCTAGACCCTAGTTAGGAACGATTTCAGATTGTACCAGTAAGTCAAAGCTGTTGCGGGACGACTTGCCAAAGAATCCACTGCAAATAAATCATCGACCCCCAAGGAGGCCTTGCATCTGAAGGAAAGTGGGTTGGTAAGGTTGGGCCAGCCAAAAAGGTGTAAGATTGATGTTGACGGAGAAATCTGCCCAGCCAAATTCAGTGGCGGATTTGTTTATGTACATACCAAGGCGTGCCGCTCGTTCCTTCCTGCCCACCACACAATCTATCTTCTTTTAAACTTTTGCTAATGCACTTTTAATTATTATACCCATGTACTGTTTGATTTTAAGAATCTAGCAAATGAATAATAGCCGTTGGCTGTGAACCTTACAGTGTTGCAACGTCCTGATTGCTGGGACTCTCTAGGCCTTTGCCACCTTGGTTTCTATCTCGGCCCCAGTAGACGCGACGTCCTGATCTGTCTCCCCTAAATTCACCTTGGCCTCCACCGCGTCTTCCAGTGTAACCTTGGCAGACCTAAAGCCATCAAATAGATGATCTATAGCCTCAAGTGTCATACCACGCGTCTCTACCCAGAAGAAATAAACGAATACTGCTTGCAGCGCGTTGTAGGCACCGTTGATCATGTAAAGCTTCCAGGAAATTGCTTCCAGTGCGAAAGGGAATACAAATGTGACAAGGACGCTGCAAAATAATACGTATTAAATTTGGACACCAAGCCGTACTTGTAATGAATCGGGGAATGCTTACCCAGTTGCTTCAACAATGACTACCCAGAGCGCCATGCCATTTGCACGAATTGAGAAGTTGAGAATCTCTGACGGGTAAAGAACCGTGATGGGGGTGATACCAAGAGCGTATGCACCTTGGAACAGGAAGATACTTGCAACGGTGCCGTAGATCCCGTTTGTGTTGGTGCTTCCTGTGCCATATACTGTGCGGAGGACGTGTCAGTCGAAAGTGCTTTACATTTCAAGATAAAAGTTTGTGACTGCTTCTTACAACGGGTCAAGGCGCCGACGAGAAATAGAAAGATAGTAGTGAGCACGCAGGCAAGAAGGCACATTGTCTTGCGGCCTATCTTTTCAATGAGTGAGCAACCAATCAATGCGCATATAAGCGACCAGGCGCTGAGAACCATATTCTATGGATGTCAGTACTAAGATTCCTGCACTGAATGGTAGTAATACACTCACAATCTCGAGCTGTGTCTTGGAGTTAGAAATCCCAGCCTGCGTAAGCATAGTGCCCAGATAGTAGGAAATAATATTATTTCCTATATTTCCAAGTCAGCATTGGTTTGTCATATCTGAAAAGAGCCTCCGACCTCACTCACCGCTCATCGTCGCGACCAGTGCCACCGAGATAACAAGTATCACCCTTCTACGCGCATTGGGTGTACGGAAGATTTGTGCATAAGTCAACGTCTGACCGCTTTCAGCTTCCCACTTCAGAGCATTCAAGATTTCTTGATAATGTTGAATAACAACATCGCTGGTGGTATCTCCATTCGCATATACCGATGCCATAACAAGCACAGCTTCTTCTTGGCGATCCTGATAGACAAGCCAGCGAGGAGATTCAGGAACAAAAAAAAGTGTGATACCGCAGATGATACTGAAGAGGCTCTGTAATAAGCAGGGTGCCCGCCAGGACCAGGACCCGGCTACATTTGCGGTGCCGAATGTTATGCAGGAGGCAATGAGGGAGCCTGAGCAAAAAGTTAAACAGTGTAGAGTCAGACTGGAGAGGTATCGCTACATACCAATAAATCCTAGCGACCACGTCAAACTAAGACCGCGTCCACGAAGATGAGCGGGAAGGGTCTCAGCAAGCCAACTTTTCTCAGGCTAAGGCTTAGTATATGAACCCGAGGTCAGGTGGAAAATATCAGGAACGTACGATGAAGTGGCAATGGCAGAAGTTCCCTTTCCTACGCCTAAGAGAATTCGACCACACACGAACATTGGCACGTTTTGTGCCGCTGTCATTAACGCGATACCAACAAGTTTAATCAAGAGAGCCACTAGAATGGCCGATTTGCGTCCGATTGTATTGACAACGGGGCCCATGAATGTGGAAGCAACACCCCAGCCAATGAAAGTGGAAGCCGTGTTCAGAGACTTAGTGAGTGTCGTCAACTGAAGATCGGCTTTGTACTGGGGCATAATGTTCAGTCCATTTCTATACAAGATGTCAGCGTTAAAGCGGTAGCCAATGGTGGAGGTGCTTACAGGAGGCCGGAGTCGAAACCGTTTGTCTTGGCAGAACATCTTTAGCTCATGGTTGGGTACATTGTGGCACTGGTAGAGGAAGACTCACAACAGAAAAGACGCATGCCACCACAACAAGTAGAAAGACGATCGTAGTACTTGACTTGGGCTGGAATGGGCCCACAGCACCAAGGGGCAGATACATTATGAAAGATATGCTATAACCAAAGCTAGGAGTGATTTTAGAGGAATACCAAGATGTGTCTTAACCTTGAGAAGCACCACGCTTGTCTCTCCTGCTAGGTGTTGTATATTGTTGACACGCATGACTTTACATTCTCAGCAAGGAGTTGCACAGTATATAAACCAGTCTTTCCTCCCACATTCTCACTACTGACCTAATGACAAGCATTGAAGCAAATGACTCCAATGCCGGTGACATGTAACAGAGATAAAGGAATGAACGGGGGGTACAATGGCCTAAGGCTCTGTGCAAACTATGTGGGCCTTGGTCCACTTCCCCAGACACTTCAGCCAATGCGCATAATACGTAGGAGACTGTGCGATAACGCTATGAGGGGCTGGAAGCCAGACGAGATAATGACAGCAGGATCTGGGGTAGACCCACTTGGTTGACCTGTATCTACCCTTCGGCTAAGCTCTCTAATCTGCACATCTCCATTCCATCTTCCGGCGTCCGCTTCTCCAGTCTACTCCACATACATATCCGATCTTCCGGTGCATACTTCCTTCAGCCTGCTCTACACTCATATCCGATCTTCCGCTGCGCGCTTCTCAAATTGGACCTATGTCGTTAGATCGACAGTGTATTATATCTACTTGAACGATGCGCTGCAGTCATTAGTCACATCAGGTCCTACTGCGTGGGCCAGGGAGATTTATAACGTTTATCAAGGACTTTATCTTGCAACAGGACGTTGTGGAATACAAGAGGCACACCATGCACCAGTTTGATCTTCCTACCTCTCTTCTTCAATCGAAATCATTTGTGCCGTTTGTTAACCCCCCCCCCCCTGCCGCGCCCCGCCCCGAAGCCTCCCTGCGAATAGCAACCTACATTCCTATGACCAAAGACTTCCAAGGTTGTGACATCCTTCCACAGCGATGGTGACGGTTCACCACCTACCCTCTCATTATGGCCGAAGCTGTCGCCCTTTGCCTTACATGAATCCTCGACTGCCGACCAGCGTGCGTGTGACTGACCTAGTCGGTCGACTCACGCTCGCTGAAAAGGCCGGCCTGCTCTTCCACGGACTCATCTATCCAGGGCCAGACGGGACCCTTTCGGATGGGAACCCCGCATACAGTGTGCCCGGGACAGCAGAGTCTATCGAAAAGATGCATATGAACCACTTCTGTCTTCTTGGGCCCGTCGACGATGTTCGCACCGTAGCGACCTGGTACAATAATGTACAGACGTTCGCCATCTCCAACACGCGGCTTGGTATTCCCGTAACCATTTCCACCGATCCCCGAAACCACTTCACGGAAAACCTGGGTACGAGTTCGCGCGCAGGCAAGCTTAGCCAGTGGCCGGAAAGCTTGGGGCTGGCAGCAATCCGAGACGTGGCCTTGATCGAGCGATTTGCCGACATCGCGCGACAAGAGTACGTGGCCCTCGGAATCCGGGTGGCGCTTAGCCCGCAAGTGGACCTGAGCACCGAATATCGCTGGGCCCGTATCCGGGGCACGTTTGGAGAGAGCGCGGCGTTGACATCTGCCCTAACGGCTGCATACTTGAAAGGCTTTCAGGCACCACACCTGTCTGGCGGGGTTGACAAGGTCGGGCAAGAGAGCGTGAGTTGCATGACGAAGCACTTCCCTGGTGGTGGACCACAAGCTGGCGGCGAGGATCCGCATTTTGTATACGGCAAGGACCAGGTCTACCCAGGAAATAATCTCGATTATCACCTAGCGCCCTTCGTGGAGGCGATCAAGAGTGGCTCGCGACAGATGATGCCATACTATGGCAGGCCAGTTGGCTTGAAAGGCTACGAGGAGGAAGTGGGCTTTGCATTCCACCGTGGAATCATCATCGATCTGCTGAAGAAAGAGCTGGGCTTCCAGGGCATTGTATGCAGTGATTGGGGTATCATCACGGATCAGGAGATGCTAGGGCAGCTCATGCCGGCGAGGGCGTGGGGCTGCGAGACCTTGACTGATTTACAGCGATTTGTAAAAATCATGGACGCGGGTTGTGACCAAATCGGTGGGGAGACGCGAGTGGATTTGGTGAAAGAGGCTGTCAAACAGGGCCTTGTCACCGAGGAGAGGATCGATCAATCAGTTCGTCTCCTGCTACGAGAGAAGTTTGAGCTGGGTCTGTTCGACCAGCCTTTCGTGGATGTGGAGCGCGCCGTGGAAATAGTAGGCAATGCTGACTTCGTGGCGGAGGCGAATGCTGCGCAGAGAAAGAGCTACACGCTGCTGGTAAACAAGGAGAGACTGCTACCGCTGAGTCTGGAAGATACCAGAAGGAAAAGTCTGTACGTTGAAAACATTGACGTCAGGGTGCTGCGGGAGACCTATGGCTTGACCGTGGTCGACGATATCGAGAAAGCAGATATCGCCATTTTGCGCCTACGCACACCATATGACAAGCGGCCCGGGGGCTTCGAAGCCGGCTTCCATGCTGGAAACTTGGAATTCAGCACCGAGGAGCGATCACGCCAAAAACAAATCTACTCGACGGTCCCTATCACCATCGTGGACCTGTATCTGGATCGGCCGGCGGCGGTCCCAGAGATCGCTTCCCAGGCGTCTGCTCTTCTCGCCAGCTACGGAAGCAGCGTGTCTGCTTTCTTGGATGTTGTCTTTAACATTGATGGTGCGAGACCGGGCGGTAGGTTGCCTTTCGATATGCCCCGTTCAATGGCTGCTTGTGAAGTAAGCAGAGAGGATATGCAAGCAGATACAGAAAGCCCGTTATTCATGTTTGGATATGGACTAGAGTACTTTTAAATAGCTTATCTTAAAAATTCAACATATAAGACATGAATGCGATTGTGAATCTTTGTTGCGAGCAGGGGTCTCTATAGGCCCCACTATTCTAAAGCTCCCTACTATTTAGGAGCTCGTTTTTCCTTTGTCTTTTTTATACAATAAACTTACAAAATATACTATTCTCTATAGCCAACGCCTTGCCCTGCTTACTATAATTATAAGCTCTTTTTACCCCTTCTTTTAATAAAGCAGGCGTATTTTTCCCTAGTTATTTTTTATTTATTTTCCAGCTTTTATAATAGCCTTTAACCTTTTTAATAATATTTTAAAAAGCTTAGCCCTGCTTATTAAAAAAAATACCTATTTTAGATAGTTATTACAACTTTATTTTTATTATAAAAACTATAGCATTTAACACTAAATTAATCTTAACCTTTTAAATAATATAACTAGCTTTGCTTTTAAGCTCTTTATAATAAACAAATACCTTAACTAACGCAATATAACGCTTAAAGCAAAGCATTAAAACATTATTACAGTTTATAAAAAGCTTTTAAAAAATAAGTATAAAATATTATTAATAACTTCTACGCTGTTTAACTTTAGCAAAGTTTATAATAATTATAAAAAAAAGCTTAAAAGTATAACTACTGCTATTATGGCAAAAAAAGCATAAAATATTAAATATATAACTATTTTAAACTAAATTATAATTATAGTTAACTTTTAACTGCTTAAAGCTATATAAATCTAGCTTATTTTTATAAATAAAAAAGCAAAACTCTAAAGTCTTTTTAAAGCTTTAAAGCTTTATTTAATACTTATAAAAAAAGCAATAATATTATACACAGCTAAAAACTATTATTAATTGTTTACTTTAATATAATTAAAATAATAAAATCTTATTTAATAACACTATAACTAGCAATAAACTTATCTTTAAGCTTAAAAATATAATATAGCAAATATTATTAGCCTTTTAATAGTTAAAAATTTTCCTAAGGCAGTTAATATATATATAACCTTTAATTAAGCTTTTAAAGCTTTAAGTAAATTTATATAAAATTAAAAGCTAAAAAAGCCCACTTTTATACTAAACTAGCTTAGCACTTAGTTTACTGCCTTTGCTACAAAGCTTAATAACTTTAAAAAAAGGCTAGCAATCTTTTCTATATTTAACTCTTAATAATACCCAGCTTTATAAGCAATCTCTAATATTTAATATAATTACCTTTATAATAAATCTTATAAATAACTAGCCTAACATTATATAAAGCTTAAATATACTATAACTAAAGTATTAAAAAATAATAAAAAAGCAAAAATGCTTTTTACCCTTTTAAACCCTGCTTAATATAAAGTTATTCACAAAATACTAAAAAATAAAAAGTTTTTAAAGCTTTGAAAAAAACTATTTAAGCATAATTAATATAATAAAATACCAGTAAAAAAGGCTTAGTCTTTTAAACCTATTAAAACCCTAGCTTTTCCAAGCTTGCTTAACAGCTTTTTCAAAGTAGTTAAACTCTCTAAAGCTTTTAAAATTTATACAATTACCTAAGCTATTCTTTACTAGCTTTTAACAAACACTTTAATTAATAACTATAAAGCTTTTTACTTAATTAATAATATAAACCTGCTTAATCCTAAAAGCTATTAAAGGTTAAAGTAGCTAAAATAAGTAAAAGCTAAAATAACCTTATTTTAATATTAGAAAAAGAAACTTAAAAGCTTTAAAATATATTAAATAAAGCTAAAAAACTAAAAATAAAGCATTTTACACTTATAAGCATTAGAATAATTAAGGAATTTCACATTAATATTATTTTTAAAGCTTGCTTGCAAAAATCTAAAGTTTAAATGCTAGGTTTAAACTATACACTATGCTATAAAACGCTTAAAACCAATATTATGCTAATATAACTTAAACAGCATTATAATCTACTTTTTATTAAATACAAGCCTTTTTTTTCCTATTTAAGCATTTTAGCTAATATAGCAAACATTATCTTACTTTTTATCTTTACTTTTACTTATTTAAAGCTCTATTCTTTATATTAACTAAAACTACCTAAAAAAAATTTAAAGCATCTTTAACACCTTTAAAGAGAGCATCTAGCTTTAAATACTCTAAAAGCATTAGTTTATAATATATATAATATATACAATAATAAAATTACACATAAATACTGCACTTTTTATTTTATAACTTATGCCTTAAATATAGTCTTTAAAAGAGCATTAATGTAGGTTTATAGCTGGAAGGAAGGACCGGGCCTACGTTTGTCTGATTGGAGGATTGGTCTGACGCGGACCGGCGCTAGCTGGCCACGGCTAGTGCGGAACGGAGGGGGACATAAGCTACCTTCTGTGGCCTCGTTCCCCAACGTAAATAGCCTCCCTTTCTTCCAACAACTACTAATAAATAAATATATCTGTATAACTAATAGTGCACTATTTAATAAAGTAAAACCCTACTAATACTAATCAATAGTTAAATTAGTTAACTATAAACGGCAAAGTAAAAAAGACAATTCACCTCTAAAGCAGTTTACTAACGGCACGCCTATTAAAATCTTGTGAGAAAAAATACTGTGCTAATCCTTATAACCAGCTTTTATTTATACGTTACGCTTGCTAGGCATTTTTAACGCAAAATAATATTGCAAATAGCTTTATAACCCCTTTAACAATTATATCTAGTAATATATATATTACTATCTTTGTTATGCTTTGAAAATTAATCTTTTCCGCAATAATAATAACTCTCTCAAATCTTACAATCTTTCTTAATCGCATAGTTAAAATACATTTGCCAAAACTCAAAAAATTACACTTTATTACCCTAACAATTACCTTACTATTTACCCATTTATACAAATATCCTTTTAAAAGCAAATAAAAATATGCAGGCTAAGTTTCCCTAGCATTGCTTTCTTTTATATAGTTTTATTTTATACCTTTTAACAATAGTCTACTAATATATTAAACCCTTTTTTAATTAACTAACAACTTTTCTTACCTTTTTATATAATTGTTAATAATAGTAAATAATAAAAAGTCTACTTAAGGATTAGTTTCTATCCCTAGCAACTTTATATATAAAAACCTTATAAAAGAAAGCTAAGTTAATAAGACTAATTAGTTTATTATTAACCTAACCCTTTAATTTGCCCCTCTTATAATAAATTTAACTAATATACACC
>JALRMF010000586.1:0-21978 GCA_026120015.1 Dendrostoma leiphaemia
GCAAAAAAATCACTTAAAGCATTTTAACGTTAAAAATCTATAACATAGTTAATAATTTTAATATTAAACTAGCAATTATAATAATAATCTAACTAATTACAAACTAACTTAGTCTTTTACCTATTTCCTTTATTATATATATAAATTTATACTTATTATATAAATACTTTGTTAAGCTTAATATAATAAAAGAAAAGCGTTTAATAATTAACATAATAGCACTTTGTTAATTATATAAATAATAAAAGATCTCAAAAATCAGATGGATTAATAAGGATAACAACCTAGCTAACGCTATAACTAAAACATTGCTTAATTAAGCTTTAAAATAGCTTATTAATAATAATTAACTAGCTATATAAATAAAAGGATTTATAAAAAAAGCTATAAACTAAAGTAATAAAAGAAAAGAAAAAAAGAAGAATAAGAAAAAGAAGCGTATATATATATAGCTAACCTTATTAGGTAGGCAATTGCCTATTTAAAACGTCTCTATACAATGATAAAAGAAAGTATATAATTATATAGCTAGCAAAAGAGAAAAACTGCTAGTGTAGGTTTATAGCTAAAAGAAAAAACCAGGCCTACGTTTATCCGATTAGAGGACCAGTCCGACGTGGACTAGCGCTAGCTAGCTACGGCTAGTGCGGAACGAAGGGGGACATAAGCCACCTTCCATAGCCTCGTTTCCCAACGTGAATAGCCTCCCTTCCTTCCAACTACCACCAACGAACGAATACATCTGCATAACCAATAGTGCACTATTCGACCAAGTGAGACCCTACCAACAGTCTTGGAGCATTTGATATCCTGCGCATGACATTCTCTTTGTTTTGAAAACACCGTGTGTTCCTGCACAGAAGTACGCATATTGCGGCCTTACGAGTCTTTCTGATGCCGGGGAATTGAGAGAAACGATACACCATTCGACGAAAACATGTAAACGCTCCAGATACATCGCTCACCTTTGTGTCTTGCATACATGCTCAAGGTCGTGAAGCGAGCTTCTCGCACGCCAACGTTTGCACTGTTGCTCCAACTCCTTGAACGCTATTATCCGACACGCACCTGCAGCACCTAGGTAATCTTGGGCCTCGATTCAGAACCTGCCAGTGCTGAACACAACCGCCAAAAATTAGTCCGTCCAGACAACACCCAGAGCCTCTTCTGTTGGCAACACGGCATCCCTCACCAGTGCAGTATCAAGATAAGCTCGCACCTGCACAATCTTGCCTTCCCAACTCCATTTTGTTGCCCAAGCAAAGGTGTTGTTGTAGTCAATCCCGGTCCTGGTCTTGCTCTTGTTGGTCATCTCAACGAACACCCACTCCTCGTCCGGCCCTCCGCCGACGATATTGTGAACTTTTGGATGGACTGGGTGTTGCGGATCCATGATTCTTCCGAGCCGGCCGAAAGTCTTTGAACGAAACTCGTCGCGGCTGTTATAAGTCCCGCCTAAAATCGACTTAGACTGAACAGTCCATACTGTGTCCTCTCGAAGATTAGTCTTCATTGCTAGCGTTTTCTTTAGGGACCCTTTGAAGCAGAACATCTCCAACATACCAACGTCTGGTGCAACATATTTGTCGAAGAACGTGTCGTAATCGCCAACCCCGACATGTGCAAATACTTGGGCAACATAAGCCTTATCAGGTGCCATAGTGACGAGAAGTCTGCGTCTTCCTCAATCCCAGGGACAGGGAAATTTGATAGACCGAAGAGCAACAAGAACACAGAGATCCGCAGAGAGATTTTTTTGTAGAACCATTAATATGTGCGGGTCCCCAGGATTCTACCCAAAATAAGGCGTTCGTTAGGAGGAACCGAGTATATGTATGCGCTTCCAGAGGCCCGGCGCTGCTCCTATATTCTCCGAAAACCCGCCCCAGGCCACAGAACAGTCCAGTCGTACAACTGGAACCAAAGCCTTCCAGTGAAAGCTTGGCTGATAATGGGATCTCACTTCTCTTCCGCATGGTTCCAATTTTACCTCATTTCAGCCCCACCTGCATTAGTCTGTGTTTTATCAAAAACATGGGTCCCGGCACCACGGTATCATGGACCAGAATGCATAGAGCAGACACAAATGCCGTGATAGTGGGGGCGGGCGCGGCCGGCGGCGATTTCCTCCCAAGGTTTGCGTGCCTTGCATGTCTCCGTGCAGACCCGCAAAAAGGATGCCATTGTATGCACTGCTATATGTATCTACCTGACTAAGGCACCGGTACTGCGTCAAAGGCATCTGTACCCGAGGACCATTTCCCCCAATGAAGCAGGCAAGCACTGCACAGCCGAGAAGTGGCCCACGAGAACCCCCACGATCGAGCTATGCATAGTATCTCAAGCGTGCTGAGATAGGAAAATGTGTCGCGGGAGACCTCGCTTAGAAGAGCTGGGTGGCATGAAGCGTGGAGAGATGCAACAAACAGGCATCTTTGGTAGGAACAACCTTGGAAGTTACGAATATGATATATCACACCTATCACCACTCACACTGGAATCGGATGAGGAAACGGAGTCCACCATTCCAACAACCGGCCCACACACATCACCTGTCCCGTGACGCGTTCGTTCGCAGTGCGAGGGGCCTTTGGGCACAACGTCGACGAAAGCGACTGATTCATGACTCGCACGAGTAGTTTCCAAAGAATTTGCGACTTATTTCCAGTTTCCTCTGGCGTGCCTTCCAGGGCGGTTGTGTCTCCGAGTTCCGTCACTATGATGCCTAAAACTTAAAAGTTTGCCTCAAGTAATCTTGCCAGCCAGTCCCTTGGCCCGAGAAGCCAATGTACATATCCGGCCGCACAACCACAATCAAGTCCTCATCGGGATTTATAGCCTCAGAAGTGAAGACCTTGTCCTCGGTGTTCTCTGCAGTTGTGTCCGGGGCGAGGAGTGTGAGATGAGTTGCAAGGCCGCTGAGCTGCCCGTGATCAACACGTTGACCCGTGCCCCCAATCGATAAAATCAAGTATTTGCCGTAGTCGAGCATCGAGTAAAGACGAGTGGTCTTCTCGGCTCCGGGTCTCTGTAAGAAGAGCTCTGGGCACCGTTTCCCAGCCTTCCACAGCCCTGTTCCGGACTCCGTGATGAGTTCGGAGCCCAGAGCATCGTACGACACTCCCATGCCTGTCATTGCGATGTCAGCTCAAAGAGCTTTTGAACTTCCACCATAATCATATAACAACTCACCAGTAATATAGCCGGCATTTCTCTCGATTGTAGACACGTACTGCGCGGCTGTGTGCACGGTATCACGCACAAGATTTGCGGCGACATCGATGACATTCTGTGCCACGGACCGGCGCTCGGTATCGTAGCTTCGGATGAGCTTCAGCGCACCGTCGGCCGTGAGGTTTGGGCTCTTGACCGCCTCCACGATTCGCCAACCGAGAGCAAACGCATCCGCGATGCCGGTATTTAGGCCCTGGCCGCCGTTGACAGAATGGACGTGGGCGGCATCCCCCGCCAGGAGAATCCGGCCACGGCCCTCTTTTGTCACAAAGGTAGAGGCAATCCTTTCTTTGACTATACAATAATTTTCTCATCGTTAGCTGTGTCGCGTCACGGGGGGCGCCTGACGGGGGCGGGGGCCTACCATCAAATGTGCTGAACCATTCTGTCTTGACAAAGTCCACGCGGTGCGGGGCCATGTGCTTCCTGATGCTCTCCTGCGCCCTCTCCAGGGTGACCTCGCCTTCGGGAAGCAACACGTAGAACCGCGCCATGCCCCTCTCGCGCGGGATCCAGGAGACGCGCGACTGAGCATCCAGCTCAAAGGTGATGATCTCGGGACACTCTGGGAAATCAGTGTCGATGAACGTGTCGACGACTGCCCACAGCATCTCGGGCTTCGTGCCTTCAAAAGCGATGCCCAGCGCGTTGCGGATCGTGGAGCGAGCCCCATCTGCGCCCACGGCGTACTTGGCGTGTATCTCCCTTCCCTTGTCTGTAAGGAGGACTACGCCCTCCTCGGACTCGAAAATGCCCATGGCGTTCTCTTTGTAGTGAACGGCCGTTCCGCATTCTTCCAGCAGGCATCGGGTGAGAACCTGCTCAATGACTGGCTGGCCAATCACAAGAAAATTCTTGTGTAGACAATGTTCTATGCCCACCCACCACTTGTTCTGGCGGGATGTCCAGGAGCCTTTGCTGTAGGTTGAAGAAGTGTTGCACTTGATGCCAAGAGGCAGAAGCTCGTCGAGTATGCCCACGACGTCCAGATATTGCTGGGTACGAGCGTTGAGCGCGTCTGCTCTCCCCAAGTCAAGCGGTCCAGACTTCGCGTCTAGAGAAGAAAGTCAAATTATATGGTCATGAAAATGCCTTTGGCTTTGGCGAGGTCGATACTTACCAATGATACTAACCGATAGTCCCAGCCGCCGTGCCAGCAACGCTGATAGCAATCCAGTCGGCCCGCCCCCAACTACAACAAGATCAACCTCCTCGTTCATGGTAAGATGTCGGATTCACTCTATTTCTCTAGAAGTTCCGAGTAAAGAAAGTGTTGTCAGATAGACAGAAACTTGAAAGCCTGGCAATATTCTGAATGCAGATTCACCTCCGTTTAGTCCTGAGATCAAAGCCGCTATAAAAGAGAAACCCTTCTCGAAAGGGCATGTTGAGGCAGGGATTCTGTGGCTGAGTATAGAAGAAAAGTCTACCATGTAGGTATCCATGGTCTCCTCGGGCTTTCACTCCTTGCGTGACTTGTCATAAGACCCTACTGATTCGACCGAGGGCTGGCCGGATAGGTACTGCGTACAGCCCATCTCAAAACAGGTACGAAGGTACTTAGTACCCAGATACTTCGATACATGTGGGAACGAAATCGTAATGGCATGATGGACAGGGCTGCTTGGCGAGATCGCTCCGCCCCGCACCGGTAATGGCGGGAACCTCGCGCGGGTGGATCTGATCTACCGGTAACAGATCTTTCCAACCGATTACACATCGCAGAATCCCACGAAGTTCTTGAGGGCCTCCGTCCGCAGTCTGCAGGAGAGTGAGCGTAAAACTCCCGGGCTCCACCTGCGGCGCACTGGCTTGGCGAGCGCAGCCCCCGGGCCGGTGCTGTTCTGCTTGGCACGGGCATGCCCATTGGCTCAAGCTTTGTTCCATTCGCTGGCGGGTCTGGCATGAACCTGTGGATACGAGTGATCGTCCGCCCTGCTATAGGCCCGTCGGTTCGACCTGCCGCGAGTCCAATCGCGATCCGCAGGGTCCTGTCAATGTTCCTGACCTCCCATACAAGGCTCAGAGACCACTCTACTTCACTGACGTCTGATGTACGGATCCGTACCGCCCACCTATTTCAAACGTGGCATCACGTCTTGCGGGGATGGCAGACACTGCATCGGCTATCCTGGACCCTGGTTAGCACTTGAACATTTGCACGCAAGGGGCATTTTCAGTATCTGGACGTAGTGTGCTGTGAGTGCAATCACGTTCGAGAACTTGTCCTATGGATCATTTTGGAAGGTTCCATCAGATATTCGCCTACAGTGGGAGAAGACTCCGCGTTGGGAACACCACTGTCACTATAACTACCGTCACAGGCTTAGACAACCATGGGTCAAGCTCTTGGCTGACCGGATGGCTGGCATTGAGCTTTGCCTGGGAAATCGTCTGGATTCCCACCTCGACCCACGGCAGACAACGTCTGTACAATCTGGTGAGCGCGCGGCAAATCCGGTCAGGTAGGAAGACAATCTTTTCTGTATTGAGAGAACGGAGTGCCTTTCAACACTATTTTCAGCATATGGTGTGGCGCGCCCCCCCCCCCCCTTTTTCGTTACTCGTATGGACACTCCCAGCAGCTTTCGGCGATTTTTTTCCTGCCTTTTTCTTCTTCCTGTTTTTCTCTCCTCGTCTCCATTGTTTTCCTGTCTGCCAAGACTTTGACTGACGTCCCCGAAATGTGGGATCTCGGGGCTATCTCACCTGTAATGATCGGGGTACCCATCATAACGGTAACACTATAGCCCTCCTGCATGATGTCGAATCATTCAACTGCATGCTTTGTAAGGCGTTATAAGATCAATTGTGGAAGCCACCAAAAGCTGGTGTGGTTTACAGGACGCTCCAAACACTACCTAGACTATTACGGCAGGACCGAAAGACCCATGAAAGTGGGAGAACCACCCACTTGGGAAAATACCACGAGGGAGGTGGGGGGAGATGGCAGCGCAGTTGAAGATTTTTCTCCCAGGACCTCGCCTCATCGGCTCCAGGGGGAAGTGGTAGTACCGAGGGCGAGGACCGAGGCTGTGATGTCAGGTCGGTCTGTTGGTTGAGGAAAGGGGGCCTGCTCGCCGGGCGACTGGACTCTCGAGCAGCAAACATGGTGCGTGATATCGATCCTCGACGGATCAGGAACAGGATGACTCTGGCAGCAAACCTCAACAGCCCCATCTGCTGGGAACAGCGTCTCGCCTTCGGATATAAAGACGTCCCATCCAGTCTTGCATTGCATATTTTCGATCGAGAGCGGACCACATCAGTGATACATCGCATTTTCAGCTCATTATATTGCCCGGCTCACCAGTGGTCCCATTTGATTTTGCAACCTGAAAGGCATCGCCGTCCTTATTATTTGAGAGACACCTCTACACGCAACAAGTTTAGGAAGCTATATCCTAGCTCAACTCATCATGTTGGCATCACCACGTCTGGCACCTACATCTGGAGCCATGTCTCCCTTGCATCTCACCTCGCCCATACAAATAAACAATCTGGACATGGCCTCCATGGAGACCGCGTCCAAGATACTGGCAGTCATCTCTCGGTATCGACTGAGGACCCACTGCACTCAGGGGTCGAACGACAACTTGAGGTTCCTGGCTCAGATCAACAGCAGCGTCAAGGCCGGCCAGCCTCTGAAAATGTGTCTACCAGCCTTCCCGTTCAAGTCTCCCAACTCTAGAGACAAAGTGTTGGGACATCTGCCGGACAAGGCAGAAGAGTTTGCTCTGGCTCACCTCAACGGGCTGTGCGCAGCAATTCAAGACATTTATGCGCCCGGCGCCAGCCTGAGAATCGTCTCTGATGGTCTGGTCTATAATGGTAAATTACTATACCTTCCTTATGAAGAATGCCATCTCCTCCGCATTGCTAACATGTGCTAGATCTACTCGGTGTTCCAGACAGGCATGTCTGGGCATATGGCGAGGCCCTACGAGCCATCAGCGCCGAGAAAGGTTTCAAGCACATCCAGTTCTCGCGTCTCGTAGATCTTGTCCATATCGACGTGCCTGACGAGTTGGACGAGATGACGTATACGACAAATGCCACCAACTTCCGTTTGGCTATTTTGAATTCCTTTGGCAAGCGTGACTTCAATGCCACTGAAAAGATTTCAGAAGACGAAGACACCTGCTTGACGTATCGAGGGTACATCAAGTTCTTGGAGACGGACCTCCAGACGGTATATCCTACTGGAGAGATGCGATCCAAGAACAAGTACAAGAAGGGCGTGTCCTACATCGCGAAGCAGATGCTTTACAGAGGAGATGTAAGTCGAGTCATTCAGGAACTGGAACAGGTCGGCTGCGACTACTGTCCTTGACTGGGCTAACCTCTCCAAAGGCCTTTTCTCATGCGATCCGTGAGACGTTCTCCGATCACCTCAGGCTTTCGATCCACCCATCCACCAACGAAAACAAGATTTCCATCAGCCTGCTGCCAACAGACACCGGGTTCACAACCCCATGGCACAGCACCATCGCCATCCGGCTGGACGGAACCGTGACAACAGGGCACCGGGCCACCTTCGAAGCGGACGACACCTTCGAGCTCGTCCGCGAGAACGCCCGACCCAGCCACTTCCGCGAGAAGTCGCCGCTCCTGTCGTGGGGCGAAGACAAGGGCGGCATCGCCTGCGAGCCCCTGTACCCGTCGGGCCTCGCCATCCGGCCCGCGGCGGGCCCGGACAAGATGGCCATCCGAGACGTCGACGCCGCCAAGGTGCGCGCCCTCGCGCAGGTCAACTCGCCGGTGGTCCTCCGCGGGTTCGCGGAGACGACGGACCGGGACCTCTTTGTCGAGAAGACCAGGGAGTTCGGCGAGCCCACGCCGTGGAAGTTTGGGCTCGTCCTCGAGGTCAAGGACCGGGGCGCCGACTCCCAGGGGCTCAATAACGTGTTGTCGGCCGAGTGGATGCCGTTCCACTTCGATGGTCTGTTCAAGACTGAAAAGAGGACCAAGCCGAACGGAGAGGAGGAACTGATCTCCACTCCACCAAGGTGAGTTGCACAAGCCGCGGTCCCAGATCGCCCGGTCGAGAAACTGATTCTCAGCATCCACAGATTCCAGATTTTCACGGGTGTGACGACGTCTCCGAAGAACACCGGATTCACGTTGTTCTCGAGCTCGACCTTGATGTTTAAATACCTACCCGCCACCGTCTCGCTTGACTATCTACGAACTTTGACCTGGGGCGTTTCCACCTCGGCCTTTGACGCCACCAGGCTTCGCGGCTTACCGTTGATCGTTGATCACCCCACTAGCGGGAAACCGTAAGTACCACCCTCTTTGTGACGGAGAACCGCCTATCCCTCACCTCAGAGGACCGGACAACACGCTGATACTCCCCTGCCCTAGATGCCTGCGGTATCACGAGCCGTGGCCTGCATCCAAGACAAAGTTTGACCCCACGTATATAACGATCGAGGACGAGAACGGTCCCATACCGGAGAGCACCCAGACGGAGCTTTGTGCTGTTCTCGATGGGTTGCTTCACGACCGCCGTGTGGTATACTGGCACTCGTGGGAGAAGGGTGATCTTCTCGTCTCGGACAACATCCTGATGATGCACACGAGGAGCGACTTCACAGCTGGGTGTGATCGAGAGCTGTGGAGGATACATTTTGACTAAAGAAATGTTCCTGTTTTTCCAGCTCGTGACTGAGGTCCTGGAATGGGGGACTTGCATCTGTTGACCCAACTGGTTTCAAGTTGCCTCAATAGTCTATCCGTTGTCGAGCAGCAACCCGTCTCGATACACTTGTATATAGAATTGCCATCGGTTAGAGATTGGGCTTGAAAAGGCAAAGACAGACTGTAGCTGTACAACGAAGATACCATGACAAAGTACACGTATAATCCCAAGTGGCATGTCGTCTCAGGATGGCGGCTCAGTTTACATTCAATTGCAGTTAACATTCCTATTACAGATCTAAGACACTGCCCCCGGCCCCAGGTGGCGTAGGAATAAACGGCGAGTCGAATTTGAAGCAAAGAAGAGATCGTGAGGCTGAGTGCTCCATAAGGCGGGACCATAAATGCAGGGCAAGATACACCACTGCAGTAGCTGTTGGAACGGTTTGTCTCGAAGGAGATAACTGGGATGGTGCAGGAACGCCTTTGGTTGCAAGGGACATGACAGGATCCTCATCCTGTGAGACTCTCGTGCTTCATCGTCCCTGTTCCCCCTGTCTGCCAAACTGAACCCCAAGACTTTGAAAGAACAATGGGACGAGGGACATATGCAAGATTGAGTTGCAAGCACAACATACCAGTCAATGCCGAAGGGCTGAACCGAGTGCAATATTGTGCATGAACAATGTCGTCAAGCTAGGAATAACAAGAGTCACAGACGGTGTAGATCTAATGAGGCGGGCCGTGTTGATTGTTGTTGGGCGGTCGAGGAGCTTGCAGAAGTGCAGGTATCTCTGCAGGGAGCGCTCTCAGAATTATGCAGTGAACTTGGGTGAAGAGGAGGTGAAGAGTCTCGCCCCGAGTACTTGCAGAACTGCAGCGATGGTGCAACGCGAGATCCATGACCGGCAGGGGGTTTAAGTGGTTTCTGTCCAATGGGAAAAGACCAGGCGGGAGTCGATTGGATGTCTTGGAGAAGGGTGTGTTTGCGGCGGGACGGGGCGGTCCACTGAGGGCCGTTGGATTTCTGCGCCTGTGGACTTGGACGCGTGAATTTGGCGTTATGCCTGGCAGAGCAGCCACCCACAAGAGTCCACAATGTTATTGAAGCCTCGACACTAGGTATTGGATGGTACCTAATGCAGATAGACAATGATGCAATGCAAGCAGGACACTTGCGTCCCTTGACCCTGCCGAGTCATCAGCGTCCCCTACTCAAAATGGAAATACTTCACACATAAATCAAGAGTGACATTCCCCCCTCCCCCCTCTACATCCCCCTCTAGAACCCGCCCCCCTGTCGCCCAAGGTTTCGCTGCAGGAAGCAGTGTCGACCTATCACATCCCCCTCCGTGCTCGTCTTGCTCCGTACTCGTGCTCCCATCTCTCCTCCAACCCCCCCCCCCCCACCCAACCCAAGCACGCACCTTATCGACATAAGCTCTGACCCCAGGATCCCAACTCCGATACGCCTCACTTTCACGCCGTGGCCTGCCTGTCGCAATTCACTTCAGCCTGCGATCACCATTTGCGCCATCTTTCGCCTCGTCTTCGATCATTGTCGGCAACTCTCCGGCCATAAATATTCGGTGTCGCCTCGGTCTGGCGCACCCTCTCCCGGTCTCCAATCCTCCAAATGTGGTCAGTGGCTGCCTGAGGATCCCCTCGAACCCACGGGACCACGCACCCCCAGGGCGGACTCGCGTTACGAGATGCGCAACTGACAATCGCAGTAGTATAGGTCCCGCGCAATGTACTAGATCCACCTGTCCGCCTCATGCGACCCAGCTGCGCCGGTTTGGGTCGCCCACTCTATATATATCTCGCGGCGCCGCGACTCTCCGCCGGCTCCCATCTCTCCAAGCCGCGCAAACTGCGCTCTCCCGACCTGGCGATTCTTCGAACCCGATCTCGACCTAGTCGACCCGACCCGACCCGCGCGCGCAACGGTTGGCGCCGTCTTTGACGTTGGCCCGAGCCCGCGCTCATTAGAACGTTGCTGGGACCAAAACAAAGAGATGAGCCCAACCGTGCTCAATGGCCGCAACTCCATTCCCCCCACCTCCTCTCGAAGCCTCCTTCTCCCCGTTCAACATCTTCAATGATGGTGGCACTGCCAGGAATACTCCTCCGCCCACAAGCCAGAACCTACCTGGAGGGCCGTGTAACTTTGTCGACCTGAACCATGGACCGAATGGGCCGAAATGCGGCTGCCGCCGCTTCTGGAGTCGCCAGTTCGCCGGCGCCGGACACTATACCACGGGCCAGGCGGGCTGGTGCATGTGTTCGCACCACGCCTGTTTCCACGATGACGTTCAGAATACCCAAGGACAGCCGGCCTCCGTCCCCGTGGTGGATAACATGCCAGGACAGGAGAACGAGAAGCCGAGGTCAAGGAGGGCACCATTGAGTCCGGTCCAGGACTTTGCTTCCTTTCAGATGCCCCACAGCCTGGGAGCAACTGCTGCTATGGATTTTACTGCCTTTGCCTTTGATTCATTCCCACAAGATCAAAACCTTGGCCAGGAACCGCCCCCGGCCAAACCATCAGGACCGCCAGCGGATCTCGATTCTATGCCGGATACCTTGAGCTGGAAGAACGTGCTGTCCACCCAGGGAGGACTGTCGTCTCTGCCCCCAATACCATCACAATGCCTGTTGCCGGAGTCTCAATCAGCTTCTACAACGGCCTCGAGCTCATTGAGGTATCTCAGACCATTTGGCGGGCAGGGACTTGGTACACTAAGTAGTGTGCCCGCCAAGGACCGTAATCCAACCAAGAATGGAAATGAAATCTTCAACGGAGGCGCTGATTGTGCGCCGACACCCGGTGGACGGACCGTTAGTGATGCTATTACCGTTGGATCCGGGGCGACTACCCCCACCGCCAGACAGTCTCGGAGTATGGGACCACCACCTCCTGCTTCTGTCTTATCTGCAGGTCGGGACGGTGAGCCTTTGCAAAACCTGGCGAATGCTGTTGATGGCCACGAACAGCGACTCGACAAGCTGGAGTCTGGCTCGATCTACGTTGCAGCGCACGAAGAGTGCGCCGACAGGCACGACTTGGCCGACCTCCGAGTAACAGAACTCGAAAGTCGCATGGACGACGTAGAGAAGAGACTCAATGACGACACTACAAGTGTCGCCAGCAGTCGTCGTCCCACTCAACGAGATGACGATGCCACCATCAGCGTCGCGTCCGCTCCGGCGCTTACTGCTGATCGCGCAGCTCTGACTGGGCAGCTCGAAGCGCTTCAGACTCGCGTCAATCAGCTGTCGGCCTCATCCATACCATCATACGGCTCGCCTTGGGAACTGGAGGTGGTGTTCTTGCCTTTTCCTCTCAAGGGGATATGGCAGGGCGCACAAGACTTCAAGACCCCGCGTCTGTCCGCAGGGCGGGATGAGTGGACACAGCTGCCCAACACGCACAGCAGGGCGACACCAGATCCGCAGACACTGGCGGCGTACGACGAGTGGGCCGGGGAGGATTCCGGGTGGCTGCTGCCTAGAGCTTGCGTTCCAGGTCGCATGATCGACCAGCGCCTGAGAAGTCGTGGCTTAATCAAGACCGTATCAGTGCGGGGCGGTGATGCTCGAAGTGTGCAACTTGCGGTGGGCAACGCCTTCGAGAGCATACTGCACTTGATACCGAGTCCTGCCAACCCTCGCTCTCCCTACGCTTCCGATGCGAGGGTGGATAGGTTCTTCGGTCTTCAGCAGTCCTGGGTGCCTCTCCGAAAGGTGCACAAGGATGCCCGACTTCGCTTCCTGTCACCGGCGGAATTGCTGACGCCCGTTCTCTGGAACGCCACGTTCTTGATGGACAGTGTGGTGATGAAGGCCACTGGTGTTCACCGACTGTACATCACGCAACCGGAGGCATACCTGCAGGACAGCCATCTTTTGAGTCAGCAGAGCATCGCTTCTGTCTGGACCTGGCAGAGGCTTCGCGAGCTCACGCGTGTCTATCCGGAGTCGCAAGGCAGCAGTGCTGACTCCGAGGTGCCAGAGGCCGACGCTCTCGAGGAGTACTGGCAATACAGTGCTCGCCTTGATGAGCCCTCCAACATTCGCCTGCCCTCTGTTAGTCCAAACCAGTCACTTCAGAAGGTCGTTGCTGTGTCCAGAACGTCCGATGGATCGACGCAGCAATTCTTCACTGGACCATCCCACCCGATGTCCTCCTTGAGCCCTGTCTTCGCACGAGGTCAATCGCCTCTCTTACAGAGGGAACGGAGAAGCTCTCGTTCCCCCTCCATCCGGGCTGGATCGGTTCCGCCCGTCAACTCCCCAGTCATGCCCTCTCCTCGCAGCAGCCGCCGCATGTCCTCATACGCCGTCCTTCCGGCACTCGCCGGACCTAGCTATCAGCGCCACTCTTCACCACTCGTCACCGGCCGCCCCAGTCCTCGCCTCTCCGTGGTCACCAACAATCCCCAACAGGTGTCCATGGTCACGAAGCCCCGACGGCGCGCCACCCGGTCACCCTCTGTGCGTCTGCAGCACACGCCTCGCTACAGCCACCGATCGTACAGCCGCAGCCCCAGCGTCACGCCCTTCTTCCAGAACATATACGTCGAAGAGTCCGTCCGGGGCGAGCGCCGGGTGACGCCCTTTGCCTACGCCACCCCGTTCAGCAATGCCCCGCCCGAGTATCCGCCTCAGCGGACTGGCAGCCGCAGTGTACATCTGCCTGAGGACGAGGACGAAGACATGGCCTCTGATGATGACCACGGGAGCTCCACGGACGACGATGACCTGGACGTCGATGTCGATGTTTATGAGGACGAGAACGACATACTCGACGATTTGGAGAGCGAGTCTGAGCATCACACGCCGTCACGACAACATCAACAACCACAAGCACAACCACAACAACAACAACCTCGTCCTCTGCAAGAGCAGCAGTCGTCGTCACAGCCGCAGCGTCCGGAGGATGAAGCGTGGCCAGGGTTTGAAGACAACGACATGTCCGACGGGGAGAACGTCGACCCGTTTGATGCCGGCGATGACGGTAACCTTTCGGACAGCGGCAGCGACGTCTCCGACGCGCCGTCCGTGCTGCCCAGCACCCAGAGGGCGTGGCGCTTGCACGTCATCGGCGAGGGCAGAGAGACGACGCACGGCCTTGAGGCTGACGACCTCGGGGCTGGCATCGGGTTCCGCATCCATGAGGACGACGGTGAGGATCAGCACGACGCGCAGAACCACTGGTGATGTGATGTGATTTGATTCATCTTCGGGCGTGTGTTGGGGCCATGTTTTGACATCTGCGGCGGGGGCATATCTATACCATTTATACACACATCTAGCGGGCTGTACTGGATGGAGCATTGGTGTTCAGGGCGTTTGCATGTCTCTATATAAGCAATATCGGGTGGGATAGTTGGTGGTGGATCAGGGGGTGTATACCTATTTCTCTTTTGTTTTTGGTTGTGAATCTTGGCTGGGATATATTTCATCTCCATCACTTACAGTAGTGTCTTATCTACCTTGGGTAGTCTCTCATACTCAATTTTCAGTTGCATACCCTCCACGGCCGCATTGCTTGGCTTCTTCAAAGGTAGGCGCGCTCAGCTGAGCCCACAGCGTCAACGCGTATTTGGCCCCCACCCACCCTTTCCATTGATTCCAGAGCGCGCCGGGACGCTATTGCAGAGCCTTATTCGGACAGAACGAGAGTCGCCGCCTCATACCAGCACTGGACACCGACCACGTCGCCTCATGCTATTGGGCAAATTCTTGCTGGACGATCTCCAAGGAGGCCTGTCGTGTGTCGAGACCAAGTCCGTTTAGGATGGTGCCCATATTCGGCCTTGACCTGGCAGAACAGGGAACCTCAGCCCCTCCGAACATTCGTTAGCGGATATCAAATGATTGCATGCCGGAGAGGGAGGACACAGCTGGCGATGCGCTGAACTGCAGCCACTACACATTGTCTACCTCCTGTCATGGGGGGGGGGGGGACTTAACACAGAGCGGCTGCATGCAATGCAACACACCTTCTGATCCTGCGGGCGTGTTAGTCGACCAAATGTAGGTATCCCGGTCGTCCGCTACTGCGAGCCTCGACATGAGCCTCTGACACTGCCACGCAACCCTGTCCATCGATACACTCTTGAAGGCGCCTTGCCTGACGACTTCATCATCTTATTCCTTGCTCCTCCTCCACACCTCACCGGGTTTTCCAACTGAAGGGTTTTTGAGAACACCGCTGCCATGGATCCGATCTCCGTCACCGCGAGCGCCATCGCCTTCGCGCAGGCTCTCGGCGGCGTCAGCACGTGTCTCGAGTTCTTCCAGTCCCTGCGCAAGGCCCCGTCTGAGTTCCAGGACTTTCGCAACCGGCTCACCACGCTCCAGGCCGCCATGGCGCAGGTCGAAGACATGTTGGAGGCGATGATGCCCCGGGACGCGGCGCCGGATCCTCGGCTGCCCGGCGCGGCACATCGCATACGGGCGGTCCTCGACAATGTGCAGAGCACGATACGGGAGCTTGAGTTGATGCAGGAGCGGCTCGTCCTGGCATCGAGGGGTTATGATAAGAAGGGCTACCTCGACATACCGAAGCTCAAGTGGCTCTGGAAGAAGGCCAAGATCGGCGACATCGAAGCCAAGGTCGGTAATTCCATTGACGGCCTCAGGCTGATTCTTGCTGCCTATGGTGTCCATGAGACGTGAGTATCCATACCCATGGGGAGATGGCATCGATACATGAATGACGAAGAGCGCACGCAGATACCAAAGCCACAACCTAATACTTGAAATCCGTGGGATCGTGTCCAGTCCGCAGGGCCGCGAGATGGGCACCGCCGTCTCACGGAAGAGTCGAGAGCATTCGCCAGAATCGTCAGCGCCACTGTCAAAAGGTGAGGATGACCAACCTGTCTTGGAAAGTCCGGTCGGGCCGCCTCGTCCTGTGGATGACGGACCGACATCACAAGCGGGAGAGCCCCTGGACCTTCCCAGCGATGAGATCAGCTCGCGCGTCCAAGTCGCCATCGAACAATCCGTGGTCTCTGCAATCCGCCCCCAGCATGGGACAGCAGTGTCACCCAAGTCTTTTGACCAGCAAGCTACTCAGGAATACGGAAATGGATACAACCAGACCTCAACACTTCAGCTGAGTCCGGGGGACACGGAGAACGTCGTACATCTCGAGGCAAAGCTCCGTCGGCCTTGCTGGCCACGGTGCGCCTGCTTATGCCACAAAATGTCTCTATACCAGACGCCAACATGGCTGCGGTCCATGCTTGGGAATTTTTTCCTCGAATACAACTGCCTTCCCATCCTCGGCAGCAGCACCTGCGATGTCCAGGCTTGTCGGTCCAGGTCGGCCTCGACCTTCTACGGCCAATACTCGCTGCCCACGTGGTGGGCATGCCGCGCCATCCAGTTTGGCGCGACTTGGACGGACATGACCAATACCGGGGCAGCCATGTTCTTGAGGACGCCGCGAAGTATCCCCTTTTCGGGCTTCAGTTGGGCTGTACAACGTGGGGACCTAGAGTGGATCAAGGATCGGGTGCAGCAGAAGAAGCTTTTGCCCAATGATATTCTTGACGATGGTGGAGAGGGTCTCATCCTAGTTCGTACATTTCTCAAAACTGCCATGCCCTCGCCATCTCTTTCATTCATATGTGTATTAGAGAGATCTCAGCTGACTGAAGACCAGTATGCCATGCAAAACGGGCGGAACAGGCGATGGATCGTCCCATACCTTGTTGACAACGGCTTCAATGTCTTGTTCACAAACGCGAATTCCCAGTCAGTCAGCGTCTTATTCTCCAATTTGTAATTCAAGTGACCATTTTGACTAATATTTTGCAAAGGTCCGCAGTTTCGGTCGCGAGAAAATTCCTGATCAATAAAAACATTGGTATCGATAATTATCCGGGTGCGCTCCATGACGCCTATTCCAAGATATGTTCCTTGCGGGCTGATGGTTCCCTCTCTACACTGCTACATGATATTATATTGGAGTATTCGAATACCCTACTCGAACAGGCAGTGGCCGAACAACCTCACAGCCTCAATGTGTTGGATGACTGTGGATACACGCCTCTTCACTGGGCAACGAAGAAGTTGGACACGAAAGCAATGAAGACTTTGTTGCAAGCAGGCGCAAAGGTCGATGCCGAGACGAGATTCGACGGCGAGACGGCCATGCACATCGCCGCGAGCTACTGTGCCGACGCACCAGAACCTGTCGCCCTGCTTTGCAGCTATGGCGCAGATATCAACTACCAGGCATCCTGGACCCGAGAGAGTCCGCTCCACAGAAGTTTCCAGCATGTCCAGGCGACCCGTACCCTTTTGGAAAAAGGCGCCGACCCCAACCTCAAGGACTTCTACGGGGAGGCACCCCTTGATAAGTTGTGTACCCGCAATAGCATATGCTCCGAGTCTATAGAGTTCTTCAGCGAAATGATCCAGCTGTACGTGGACCACGGCGTGAACATCAAAGACGACACGGCAAGGAAGTCGCCCCTCGTCCTGAAGGCCGTGAAGGAAGTGAGGCCCGCCTTGACGGCTGCTCTGATCCAGGCGGGCGCGGACAGAACGGCAGTCGACGCGCGAGGGGAAAACATCTTTCACCACCTGACCTACTGGTGGCGCTTCCGGGATCTCACATTCCTGCGGACCCATACTTCCCTCTTCGGCGTGGACCCCGACCGTCTCGACAACGTCCAGGACTCGCCCCTCGAGCTGTTCCGGTGGGTCATGGGCATCGACAAGCAGTCGTTCACGGCCTATTATCCCGAGGTCTCGCCGGACGACGAGTGGGCCTTTGTCGCGCTGATCGTCAAGACCCGCGAGGAGAATTGGAGGAACGACCTGTTCTTGGATAAGAGGGAAGAAGTCACCGCCGACGGCTCGCATGAGAGGCTGAGGAGATGGCTGATCGAGGAGCACGAGTGGCTGGGACTGGATGACGACCTGGAGGAAATCTTGGGGCCAGGGAGTCATCTCGTCTACATTGACGGCACGCCTTCGGAATCGACCGAAGCCTCGGACGAGACACCAGAACAGTGTCCTGATGAGGTGCCTGGCGAGCAGGAAGAAATCTTTTACGACGCCCAAGAAGACCTGGCAGGCGTGGCTTGAGCAAATTGTGTCGGAAATGGTTCACAATTGTCGATGATTTCAGCGGTCACCACCTGCAGGCCTCATGTGAAAAGCCCTCAAATATACAGTATGTCCACAATGGACGGCTTGATTGACCTGGGTTTCGCCCATAATACAGGCGAGCCGTTTTGGTTATTTCCAGACCAAGGAACGTTCAAGACCCTTTCCCGCGAGCCGGATCACGAAACTCATGACAGACTTTGAGCGACGAGGCCCAAGTGAGGGAGCCTGGAAAGCATCTCCTGTCACGCGGACTCGGATGCCACCTTCTTCTCGATGCAGTCAGTGACCCATCAGCACTCTGCCCTCGGCGTCTGCCGGAACTGACTTCTGTGCGCACTGATTTGCACCCGTTGCCCTTTTCTGCACATCCCAATCCGACACGGCGTGAGCAAGCCACCTGCACCATCCAGAAGCGGGCAGCATTCTCATTCGACTTGCACTTGACTATTGAGGTGACACGAATCAATCAGGTTGCAATACAAATACACCACTTTGCACGCCATCTGCTCTGCTTCCGCGCCCAAATGCTGACCTTTTGTTTGTGGGCCTCTCCTCATCAACAGTCTCCCTTCGTTCACGCTGACTTCGGTGTCCCACTACTGTTTCGCTCACAGCATCGTTGCGTCCACAAAAGGCACCTTTTGGAACTCAGTCTCCCACCTGGTACACTTCTTGCGCGTTGACTGCAGCATGTCCGAAGAGCAAAGTCAGGTCGAATGGCAGCCTCTGTGGCTCAAGCCTGGGGAGCAGTCTCGCTTCACTTTCGTACCGGAGCAACCCTCCGAAGACATCAACAGCCTGATTCGCGCAACGAAGCTCTGCGGTTTATGCCGTGACATGCTCGGAAAACCGGAGAAGTGGACCGTTATCGAAAAGAGGCGGCATGGCAGACCAACGCCGGAAGCACCTCACAGATTCGAGCATCGTGAGTCTTACGAGAGCCTGGCCGGAGCTGCGACGGCAGGCTGTGTCAGTTGCACCATGGTGAATGAGGCATGGCTTCATAGTGGGATCTCTAGAATCCTAAATCGGGTATATTTCGACTACGATAGACCATGGAACGGAAGCGGAACTATCTGCTGCAATTACAGCTATGACGACGAAGGCATAATATACGATACGCACTTACATTTTCTTACGGCACAGGGTAAGTCCTATTTTGACTTCAATTTACGATTGGCGCACACAGAGAAATGGGCCGCAAATGGGTCCGACAGGGTAGTGGACGAGAAAGGCTCGGCTTTGTTGGAAACTTTAATGTTCTCGTAACCTCTGTCCGGGTGAAAGTTGACGTACGACAGTGTCTCCAGAGGCTTCGGGGACCCCTATTGCAAAACCAGACGGTGACTTGGCGACAGTTCGCCACTGGTTGAGAATATGTCAAGGACTGGATCACCCAGATTGTCAGCGCCTTCGAAACTCGGATCGACAGAAGCCAACCCGACTGCTCTACTTGGATCCCGCTAAGGTAGATGTAGTTCAACTTATATCCACAGAGGCACGCCGGGAGGACTATCCATATGTGACTTTGAGTCATCGATGGGGAACCGCACCATTCTCTAAGCCGCCTCCTAGGCTCTCAGTAAAGCACGACCACGACACTTCAGGGTTCATACATACCAGTGTGCTTCAGAAGGGCATTCCGACTACGAGTCTGCCACGCATGTTCCAGGACGCCATCCGAATAGTAAAGCATTGCGATTTGCGTTACTTGTGGATTGACTGTCTATGCATTCCTCAAGACAAGGTCGGAGATAAGAATCCGGAATGGGAGCTTGAAGCTGACAAAATGGGTGACATTTATGCTGGAGGTCTCTTGTAAGAGTCCCTCCTTCATTAAGCTTTGCGGCACTTTGGATTGCCCAGGTAGCCTTGTTACCGAAGGCATACTATGGTAGGTACCTAGGTAGGCACATATGCTGACTACAAAAGCTGCAGCAATATTGCCGCTACGGATGCAAAACACTCAGATGAGAGCCTGTTCCCTGACAATTACGAGGGCCCCGGCCGGGTGCTGGTAGTGCCAGTGCAAGACTCCCAGTCGTCAACAAAGGAAGCAAATCAAAGAACTCGGAAACTAATGGTGCTGTGTCGGGATCCAGAAGACATGGTTCGTTTCGATATCGAACGTTCAGAGCTCCTGTCTCGCGGATGGGTCCTTCAGGAAATCCTCCTCAGTCCGGCAAACCTCTTCTGTACCACCAACCAAATGTGGTGGTCCTGTTCTCACGCAACTTGTTCCGAGACATTTCCCTTGCATGTCCCTTGGAGGTATAACATACTCTTTGTTGACTATATGCGAGAACGCAAGAAAAATGTGCTAGGGACCGGGGGCCTGACCGGGAGGTCCGATTTGATCTCAGCTTGGCAAGAAGTGCTTGGCAGCTACTGCAGAACAGCTGTGACCATGCCCGATGACCGCGTGGTTGCCATTGCAGGACTCGCCAAGGTCTTCAGATCAATGTATTCCGACGCACTCAGAGACGCACACTATCATTCGGGCATCTGGTCTATCGAGATTCTCCAGCAACTGATATGGTCGGGTAATGGTCAAAGCTCGCAAATTGAACCTAATTATCCGATACCTTCCTGGTCACCTTCGAAATGCAGTGGAGCAGGGTTGATCTTTCCCGACCCTTGTCAGATCCTCTTGCCGATCGAGGTTGTCAGCATGGACACCAGCCAGCTCGATGTGGTTGGACGCGCCGAGAAAAGGGACCACTGCGTCTTGCACCTGCGCGGAGTGTTTGCCGACATGAAGCTCCGATCTGTGGTTGACCAAGACAAACCACTTTGGCGTAATATGATGCATCCTGACGGTCACGAGAATGCGGTTATGGAGGTCCGTTGGGATACTTTGGATGACTTCGCCGCCTTCGAAAGAGCTCCTGACGCTCAATTCCGTGCCGTTCCCATGGTACTGTTAGAATATAGCTTGATTAAGGGAATTATATCAAAACCAGTCAACGACGCATAGGTTGTTAACACTCTGCAACAGTAAAGGCGTTGTGCATATTTCTTTATAAACGCTAAGCAAACTAAAGAGTTGTGTTATAACTATACGTTTAGACCATTACAGCAGAGTAGGAAATAATACTAATAAAAAAAAGAAAGAGAAGAAAATGCTCCTATTTAAAGACCCTAAACTATCTTTAAATTTTTTTTATTTATATAAATTATTAAGTTATATAAAACTTTATCTTTATTACATTATTAAGCTTAATGCTCTTTAAACGCATTTATAAGCAAAACTATTTATAGCACTTTTTATAAAAATATACCCTTATAACCTTGCTTTTATTTTAAAAATAATTATTTTATATAATAATTTTAAAGTAATATTAATAAGCTAGCTTATTATGCTTAAGAAAAGCTATAAACTTTTGCTTATTTTCTTTGCTAAAATAAGCTAATATAAAATTATATATAAGCTTACTTAGTGTTATTTTTTTACTTTATTTAATAATAAATATAAATAATATTAATACTGCTTAATTATAATTAAAAATATTTTACTAATATAATTAATTTATATTATTAGCGCTTTATAATATTTAATTTAATAAATAAGACTAAAAAAAACTTAGCAAGGTAAATAGCTTTTTTTAGCCCTTAAAACGCTTTTTTAGCTTTTAAATATTTTGCTTAAAAACACTAATACTTAAATATAAATTATTAATTTTTTAATTATATAAAATGCTTTAGTGTTTATAAGTATTTGCTACTTTTTTTATATTTTTAAGCTTTTAAATAGCTTAAAAATAAGCTAAGCTAAGCTTTTAATGCTTTTTATAATATAACTTTAAAAACTTTTAAAAATTTTTTTTTAGCTTTAATTTATATTTAAAAGCTTTGCTTAGTTTTAATTATAAATTAGCAATATATTAATTTTAAATTTTTTTTAAAGTTAGCTAGCTTTTTTTTCTTTTTCTAAAGCTTTACGCTTAATTTATATTACAAATA
>JALRMF010000587.1:0-21879 GCA_026120015.1 Dendrostoma leiphaemia
ATTGCTAATAAAAGAAACTATTTTCTTTAATAATATATTATAATATTATAATAAAAGCAAGCGCTCTTTATAAAGTATTAGGCGCAAGCTATATTATTAACTTATAATATATAATAATAAACTCCTTTATTTTTAAAATAAACGCAGCTTTTTTTAAACTAGCGTCTTTATTAACTATTTTAACTATCTTTATAATTTATACTAATATAGTTATACACTAAGCAACACAAGACACTAAGCAATACACTTTTCTACTTTACGCAATATATTTACTTTAGCGCGTTATCTTTTTATAACTATTTATAAAATTTGCCTTAAAAGAAAGCTATATTATCTTTGCTATTAAAGCAGTTAAGTTATTAAAAAAAATTAACTAAAAATATACTATAGCGCTATATAATATCTCTTATGCTACTTTTAGCTATTATATAAAAAGCAAAGTATTATGCTTAATAATATACTTAAATAGCACTATGCTAACTAAGCTAAAAAAGAAATTAATTATTAAATATATTTTAGATTAAAATGTATAAGGGTTTTTGCCTTAGATTGCTAATATAAGAGATATAGCTAACTATCTCCTTAAGGCGCGTAGCAGAAGGCACGTTAGAATATATTAGCTACATTGCTTTATTATATAATACTCTAAGCTTAAAATATATATTAATTACGCTTATAATTATTAAAAAGCTTATTGCAAAGATTTAAAGAATTTAAGCAATTAATTTTGCCTATATACAAATATAAAGGCTAAATATAAAGTATAAGATTGCAATACTTATAACTTTAATAAAATTAGCTTTATAATAAGCATAATTTAATTATTTATAATAATTATATGCGCTAAATATATTAAAAAACTAAAATTAATATAGCTTAGCAATTAGAAATAAGCAATAGTAATAGTTTATATAAGCAGTGATAAGTATGCAATGCTGCTATTTTTAATGGTTTAAGGCAGAAACTATTTTGCTAATTAGTATACTTAGGCTAAATTTTTAAACAATTAAATTATTAAAATAACTTTTAATAAATAAACTAATAATAAAATAAACATTAAATAACTACAGCATTTTAATTAACTTTCTAAGCTATATATAATAGGTATATATTAGCTTCTCGTTTTAGATAGCTATAAAAGCTACGTTAACGCAGAGTTTAAGATATATTGCAAAGAAAATAAAATTATTCTACTTTATTTACCTTTATATTTATCTTATCTAATATAGCCTTTAAATATAAGCTATTTTAATACTTTAAAGTTAAAATATAAGAACTAAATTAATATGCTTATTAAAGTATATATTTACTATATTACTAAAAATAAGTTTTTCCTAGCGTTTAAATATGCTTACCTTAACATAATAACTAAAGATAATATTTTAAAAAGTTTTAAAAGGGCTAGACTTATCCCTTTTAACCTAGATATTATACTCTTTTGCCTTAATATAATATTATTAATATTATTATTACTATAAACTCTTTTATAGCTATTAGACTAATAGGTTTCCCAAATGCTATATAATTTTACCAAAGCTAAATTATAAACTAATTTTATCAAAAATTAAATCTCTGCTTATTAAAATAGCTTTCTAACATTAATTTTAAAAACTATTAACTAGCTTTCTAAAGCTATATAGGCAATTACTTACTAGGTTACCCTTATATAATTACAAAACCAAACTCTTTATAAAGCAAATAAAGCGCTTAATAAGCACTGCAAAGCTAAAAGAATTTAATTATAAGATAAAAAAAGCTTTACTAAATAAAATGTAAAGAGACTTTAAGCAAAGAAAAGTATAGTAAATAAGCAATTAAAAAAAAGATAAAAATAATAGTTTGTTAAAACGCAAGTAGATAAGTAGCAAGCACTATAGGATTTATTATAAAGCTAGCTATAATGCGCAAATATATTTAAAAGCTAAGAAAATAAATAATAATAATAATATTAAGTAGTTTTAATTAATTTATATCATTTATGTAGAGTTTTAGTTAATTTAAGGGGTAGGTGTGGTGAAAAGTGTGTCGCTTAGTGTCCTGTGTCGCTTAGTGTACAACCACGTTATAGCTATAACTATTACTTTAAAACACATTAGCATCTTATATATTAGTTACTTTAACATTAGCTTATGCTAAAGCTAAGCGCAAATAAGCTAATAGCTAAATTGCTTTTAAGCTTTAGCTGTAAAAGTAAAGCTTTAGCTTATAAAAAGCAATACTTTACGCAATTTAGTAATATAGCTATTATAGCTACCTTTTAATACAATAGCTTATTTTTAAATTAAGCGCGCAAGCTTTAAGCAAAAGTAGTTAACTTTAACTTTATTAGCTTAGTTAAAGCTTTTTACAAAGCTTAGCCCTTGCTTAAAGCAGATTAAAAACTAAAAAAAATAACTTATTTTGCTATTAAACTATCGTTTAAAACTAAACTTAACCTTTTTATTTATTTATAAAAACTGCTAAAATAATTGCAAATATAACAAATTAGCTTTTTATAATTATATTTTATATTATTTTTCTTTATTTTATAAAACGCTATAACTTACTTTAAAACTTGCTTAAAAAGGCAACTTTATATTTGTATTTATAAGTTGCAAGCGTTACTAATAAAGTCTTTATTTAATTTAGCAATGTATTAAATAGTGAATTTGAATGCTGAGAGAAAGTTTGCATTTTTGTTAAACTTGGTTTAAGCGCTTAGCCGCTTTTTCTTTAAAAAAGCTGCTGTTGTTGTAAGCTTAGATTCCGCTTTTTTTAAAAAAAAAGACCTAATGCATCTTAAGCAGCCGCAGACGTTGGCTCGCTTAGGGCTAGCGTAAACTAAAGCATTATTTATTTTAAAAGCTTAAGCATATTTTATTTTAAAAGAGTAAGCGCGCTATAGCTTATAGTTTAAAATATGCTCTAAGCAAATATTACTATATTAAAGCATATTTAAATATATCTTTAAGCAAAGGCAAAGTAGACTTACTATTAAGCTAAAGCTTTAAAAGCATTTCTTTAACTATTATAAGCTAACCTTAAGTTAGCGAATACATTAGGTAATAGCAGCAAAAGCTTTTTAAAAAAGAACAACTTACTTATTAGCTAGCTATAGCGTATTTTTAACATTAATTAGCAATAAAAAAAGTAATAAATAATATAAGAAACATTTTACTTTAGTAAAACAACAAGGTACCTTTTAGCTTATACTTTAATTAAACTGCTAAATTTAAAGCTTAAAAAGCTAGCTTAACTTAAGGCTAGCTTAAGCCTGCTGCTAATGTTAAAATCTTTAAAGCTAGTTTAAACTAAAACTACTTTAGTTCTGCTGCTAAAATTAAAATCTAAATAATTCGCTTAAGTTAGCGCTAATAAAATAGCGCTTTGCTAAACTAGGCTAGCTAAGATTAAAGCTGCTTATACCTCTTTAATTAAATGTAAGAAAGTCTTTTAGCAAGTCGCGAGATAAGCTTCTTTTGCTAAATATAATATAAATAATAATATTTAAAGTTACTTAAAAAAGGCAATATAAAAGATTATAATTTAATGTAAAAGTGCAGCTATATAAAAAGTAAAACGCTATATTAAGTCTAGATAGTATTATAAATTATAATAAAGAAAACTAAAATTAATTATAATATAAACTTAAGTTAAAGCTTTTAAGTACCTAAGTTTGTAGCGTAACGCCTTTAAATTTTATTTACTTTAGCACGTAATAATTAGTTGCTTTAGTTTATTAAGGCTTAAGCTTATAAATTAAGCTTATTATAATTATAAGCTTAGTTAACTTAAAAGATTGCAAGGCTTAATATAAAGCTAAAAGAATTGCTTTTAAAGTTAATAATATTTATATTAAACTTACTTTTTTAAAAATAAAAAATACTGCTTTTATAGCTTTAATAAAAGCTTTTATTAAAATAAAAATAAAACTTAGTATTTTTAACCTTATAGCTAGGTTTATAAGCATAATAAAACTTAAAAGCTAAGGTTATATTATTAAAGATTTTAAAGAAAAGCTTAAGAAACTTTAAAAATAAGCTAAAAGAAAGGTTATAGTTGTTAAAGATAAAGATAAAGCTAAAAAGCTAGTAAAATAATAAGTTAGCATTAATAAAAGTTTTTACTATGCAAAACAAATATATTTTAAGCGGATTTTAAAACAGTAAGCATTTTTTAATAAATAATTAGATTTTAGCAATTATTCTAATATATGATATAGCTTAAAACACTAAGAAAATGGCTGATAATTATTATAGCAATTAATTAAGTATATATAGCAAGATTGATATTTTAGTGTTTTAAAGGTATGGGTGTTTTAAAGGTGGGTGCACCATAATACTAGCAAGTACCACAGCATTTGCATACAATTAATTCACTACCCTAATTAGGCTGCAAAATAGTAAAATGATGATTTCTCAGCGATCTATGTACTCATTTCTCTCGTAAGTGGTGTGGTTATGGTACAACCGGCGAGTGTTGTCGCCGGTCAAGTCTCCCTACCGGTACTTTCCACGGCCTGCACGGCCTCTACGGCCGCCCTGGGCAGCAACCTTTGGCCGCTTTGGTGCCTGTTCTTCATCCTTATTCTGCGTGACGTATATAGCTAGATAGCTGCTTCTTCATAGCCGAAAGGCTGCAAAAGAGTAATGAAACAAAAAAAAAAAAAAAAAGGTGCAGCGCCCTGTCGCCTACGAGTAAGTGCAACGCTGCGCCAACAGCCCCATTACTGTAATATTGCTTTATCGCCTCATAGTTTTACACCCCGTTGGTTTAGACAAGTGCCAACAGGTTGTCGACCCGCGGTTTAAGTCCCTGCATACGAGCGACTATCGAGAAAACGGTTGATGCAGATAAGCTGACGTGGCGGATGAGCACCTGCATGTTGACAGGTCACCCTCCAGTCATGGACGTGGAGGCCAAGTCACTTCAAGTTCTAGTGTCTGCGCAGGTGCTGAAATCACGCAGAGCTGCGGCACCCAAACTGTTTTGGGCCCTAACCGCCCCAGTGTCCCGCGCATCCCCAACTTTGAGTGCTGCTTTGGAACTAGCCGAGTTGAATAAAAGAAAATAAATTGCTGGCAATTACATATACTGGGTAGTGCAACTGTGTATCCGGTCCGATCTGGTCCGCGGCGGTCTGGAGGGCTAGGCCTATGGGGAACCGATTTTTATATTAGGACTAGCGGGCATTTACGTCAATGAATACCAGCCTATAAAGACTGTGTTACACGCTAAATAGATTTATTTCTTTCCTTTTAATTAACTATCCTTCTAACTGCTTTACTAACCCTATTTATTATAAGGTTTAAAGTAAAATAAAAGGCTAACTATTGTAGATATATAAAAATAATTATTTTTGTTAAAAAACTTTTAAATTTATAAAAAGCGTATGCAAATAAACTAATAATTGCAAAACAAACGCAAAACGATATTCTCTCATTTTCCCCTACTATCCTCCTTATCTATTAATTATTATAATAAACTTTACTAAATCTCTTAAGCTACTAGGTAACTCCTCTTAAGCTTTAAAAAGTCCTTATAGTTACTCTTTAAAAAACCTGTTTGCTGCCTTAGGAAGCGGCTTAGGAAGCGGTTTAAAAAGCGGCCTAGGCAGTGGTGATCTAGCCGATTTACCTAGTTAAAAGGGCAGCGAAGCTAGAGAAGCTTTAATATAACTATAAAGACGTCTTATAAGCAAAGACCTCCTAGGCCCTTTCTCTATAAAGCAAAAAGGCCTTAAAAACACTAATGCAAAACTAAAAAAGATAGTAGATTGCCTCGCTAACTAGTTTAATAATTAAATAGCTAGTTAAATTGCCTTAAAAACTAAAGTTAATAAGAATTAAGCAGCTTTAGTTATGCTTTATAAGCAGCTAATTAAATGGATTATAATAATTAATACTAAATATAACGAAATAATAATATACATTAGAAATATTAACACTAAGCTAATAAGCGCTAGCTATTATAATGCTAAAGCTATTAAAGCTGGCCTTTTAATAGCTACTAAGCTTAACCTAGCGCTGTAACTATACATAGGCGTTAACACCTAACGTAAAGCTTATTGTTTAAATAGTAGTTTAAACTTTAATAGCCTCTACAGCGACCTAAAATAATAGGAAATCTTTACTAAGATAACAAAAGCTATTAAGGAAACGTTTTTATAAATGATTTTAGATTATTAAGCCCTTATTAATATAAAATATATAACATAATTATATAGTAAGTTGCGCGCAATAGTAAGTTGCGCGCAATAGTAAGTCGCGCACTTTTTTCATTTTACAATACGTACCTTTTTAACCTATAGTTTTTCTATAATAAACAATGGCTAGCTTACTTTAAAAAAACCAGATTATTGCTGCAATCAAAGCAATTAAATTATTAAAGAAAATAAGCTAAAATTGCGCTGCTATACTCTATAACGTTCTATTTACTATATTTTATAATTATATTAATAGCAAAAACGCAAAAGCAAATATTTAACTACTAATGCAAAAATTAATTGTAACTAAAGAAAAGGCTCTTATTTATTATATTTTTAATTAAAATATGCATAAATCTTTGCCCTAAGTTAAAAATGTAAAAGATATAGCTAATTATTTGCTAGCAATGCATAATAGTAAATGCATTAAGACACATTAAGCATAACGCTTTATTTAGCAATGCTTAGAGCTTAAAATATGCGTTAATTGTATATATAATTATTAGAAAGCCTTTTGCAAAGATTTAAAGATAATTAGCAATTGGTTTTGCTTAGTTGCAAATATAAAGGCAAAGTATAATATTTAAGACTATAATTTCTATAACTTTAATAAAACTAGCTTTATAATAGGCATAATTTAATTATCTTTAATAGTTATACATTTAAGTTATATTAGAAAACCAAAATTAATAGAGTTTAGCAATTAAAAATAAGCAATAGCAATTATTTACATTAATAGTAATAAATATATAATACCGCCGTTTCTAATTCTCCAAAACTACTACTACTTTGCCTAATAATATATATAAACTAACTCTTTTAGCAATTAGATAATTTAAACAATTTTTAATAAATAGATAAATAATAAAATAAGTATATAATAGCTGTAGCATTTTAATAAACATTTTAAACTACGTAGAAAAGGCGCTTATAAAATAATTATGCTTAATGGCTATAAAAGCTATATTAATACAAAATTTAAAGCTTATTATAAAGAAAACAACATTATGTTACTTTATTTACTTACTCATTTATTTTATTTAACCTAGCCTTTTAATATAAATTATTTTAATATTTTAAAGTTAAAATATAACAACTAAATTAACCTTTTTATTAAAGCTAGCATTACTTATATTACTAAGGTTGTTGAATGGGCTTCCTTGTATACGTACGTATCAAGTGTAAACAAATAACATAATGGGGTAGAGACGAAATTATATTCAGCTCTACCTTGTACGAAGGAAAAGAGACGAAGTCTCCTGCCTCGTACAGAGGATTTATATACGCGTTTTAGGCATACGTAATACGCGTGCCTAGTCTTAGTCTGCCGGACCACTTTAGTGGTCGGCATCGGCATCTCTACTAGCCTTCGTACAAAGCTGCAATGCCATTTATTTCAACATTAGCATCTTTTCTTTTATAGCTTGTATAGTTATATATATAGAAACTATAGAAAAAGGACTATGGTTCTTATAAAAGAAACACACCATAGACCTTATATTATTCTAATAGTTAAATGCTAGAAAAAGTAATTGTACTTATAAAGATTATTAAAGACCTCGCTTTCCAGTAACCACCTATATATAATATATTATATATAGTTAAATTTTTTACCTTCTAAGTAACTCTCCATATAAAAGGAATTATATACAGCCCTTATTGCCTCTTAAATTATAAACTTCCTCCTAGTAAATTATAGGCACTTACCTGTCAGCGTTTAAAGTAATTTACACTTTTAGCTATATACAAGGTATAAAAGACCTTATTCCTAACTTGGCCTTTAGTCTTCTCTCTCTTTCTTTTTTTTTTATTAATAATTAATTTTTAATCATACATAGTCTTTTATTTTTTTCCCTTTCATATATATTACTATTAACCTTTTAATTTGTGTAAATATTTTGTACATAAGCAAACAAACGAAAATTTAGTTACTATGGCAGCTTCCGCCCCCGTTGCAAACATTCCAGCCTAGCCGATCTTTTGTACGACCTTTCTGGGTATGAACGCTGGCCGTCAGGCTTTCATTATGCACTTAGGCTCTAATGCTTAGTTTCGTGCTAATGCCCTTAGCCTTTGCAAGAATATACATAGCATATTGTTATTTCTTTCTATTATACATTTATAAACTAATAAAATATAAAACTAAAAGTTAGCTTTAGCTAACTTGCTTATAGCTAACGTACAAATTAAGGTAGGCATTAACTAGAGATATATATCTCTAGCTTTTACTAAGATTGTATAATAAGACTTATACTTTACCGCATTATAAGTTTATTCTTTGTTTTTGTTTTTATATAAAAAATTAATATTATCCAGCATTATTACCAGCGTTGACCACTATGCAAACGTTAATTATAGTTATATATGCAAAAACCTAAACTTTTCTGCTAACCCCTTTAGCAACTATATGTGTATAGCAGAATACTAGCATAGCGTTTGCGCTAATTATATTTAGCGCTTATACGCTATTTAGTGCTAGGTAATAAGTTATATGGTAGAAATATTGGGAGTGTTTGATAGTTGTTAACAAAAAGGGATTTTTTAGTAGCTTATGCAAGATGACATAAATAAAAGAATGAGAATTTTTACTTTGCATAAAATATATTTTATCTAACTATAATTATTATTCCTTTTTATCTTATCAATCAACATATCTTTTAATCTATACAATAAGTTAATTTATTAAGATTAAAATGTCAAAGGCAATATTAAGTTTACCTTTTATATATACATCCGCTAAATTATCGCTGCTATTAATTTATTAAACCTTTAAAATCTCTCTCCTCTCGTATAACTCCCAAAGAGTCATAATGTCAATTATTAATCGTTTTTCTTATATTATTCTAAGCTTAACTAAGCAGTTGTATATAGAATAAGAGTTTATATAAATTATTAATGGAATCTAGGGAAAATTTAGCCAATTAGTAATCTTTCTTAGAATTATATATAAGGCAATTCTAATATTAAATTTATTTACCATTCTATACAGCTTACTAGCTAATATGCTCTTAATAACCCTTTTGCATTTAAAGAAATTCTAGTATATAATATTTCTTTAAAAAGTTAAGTTATGCTTTATATAGTTTACCTCTTTACTAAACATAATAATAAATCTTAGCTAAAAAAAAAAGTCTCAGTTATTAGCAAATAACCCATTAATAAAAACAAATAACTTTATATAAGATATATTAAGAGAAATATATTTTAAACCTCTTTTTACATTATCTATTTGCTATTAAATCCTCTTATTTAGGAATATAATATCTTTCTTCTTAAGTATACAAACTTAAGCTATAATAAATAAATTATATAAAGCTTTTGGCTATGAAATTAATAAAATATATACTGCTTATATGCGCTGAGAAATATATTGCTAGGCTGCGTTTTTTGTATAATAGTTGATAAGCTAAAGATTGTTTGCCTAGCTTTTTTGCACAAAAATAACGTTTTTGCCGTTTAACTTAATTTAGCCGCTATTAAACTTTAATAGATTATCGTATAATAAGGTTGCCTTAAGCTTTATATAATAGCCCTTTTTCTTTATTTTGTCTTTCTTACAGCGCAAAAAGCTCTTTATACCAAAGTTAAACATATCATTAGTTTATAAAATAGTGATTTTAAATTTATGCAAACTATCCTTAGATATTAATAAATATAAGTTATACGTTAAAATGTCTATATTTAGGTTTTTTATATAATATGCATAATACATCTTATATTAATATAAACTAAACTTTGCCAGTCTATATAAAGGCTTTTAAATCTAGAGAATAATGTTCTTAAGATATTTGTTTTAAAGTTTTTTGGAAAAAGATGTTAAAATAACTTATGTGAGATTATTATAGCTTTGTACATATGCTTAAGTAATATCTTGTATTTTTTTATATATATTAAAGTCCTTTATCAACGTAAGGCTTAGTATAAGGATAAGTCGCTGGTTTATCCGCTGAATTATTGGTGCTTAAGTTAAGACCCTGTCCTTTTTATTATCTTTATATCCTTAGACAACTAGCTTGCTTTTTTTGTATAAGCGTGTTGTTTTGCCTTTAATCTTTTATATTAGTTAAATCTTAAAGATTTGTTTATTTTAATAAACGTAAAAGTCGTGCTAGATTATTTTAAAAACACCTTATGCAATTAGGTTATTAACTTTTATAGCATTAAATTCCTTAAACAGAGCGCTTAGAGTTGTAATAACACTATCTTCCCTAAGCTTAATAGCCAACGCACAATTATCCTTCTTTTTTTATATAAAATAAATCTTTATATAAATAGCTTTAAATGGTTATTTCCTCTAATATATCTTTTAGGTAAGGTAAACTATTGCATAAGTCTTTTTTTATAATCGCTCTCTGCGATAGACTATTAGGGGTTTTTATATAGTAAAAGCAACCTTACTATTGCTATTGCTAATATTGTTTTTTAAGGGCAAATAATATAATTTTATATGCATATATCTGAACTTTGCCGGTCTATTGATTATATCGAGGACTATATCTTATCCTTTATACGCCTAAATCTCATATAAGCTTTGCTACCTTTGCTTTTCTTTTTATACTAGTACTTTGCTGCAAAGCGATAAGTTTTAAACTATATACAGCTAAAGTTCGTTTCTAGTGTTGATTATATAATTAATCTCTACCTGGGCATGGATTTTCTATAGTTTATCTATAGCCCTAAAGACTGCTTTTATATAAGCAACTTAGTTAAATAATAGTAGCAAATTGTAATTAATTTATAAGTAAGCGTTAAAAACAAGTAGCGTTAATACAAGGCCACTTAATCTAATTATATTATTTAAGGCTTTGAAAGCTATTTAAAGGATTATACGCTTATTAGTATTATGACTAATTTCCTTCTTAAGGATATTATACGCTTTCTTTAATAATACGTAGGCTTTTTCTACCTTGCTAACTACCTAATATACCTTAATCAATACCTTTTTATACGTATATTCTATGATTTATGCGTATTCTTTAAACTTTCGAAACGCAAAATTCGTTTTAGCATCGTGCATAATAATATTTAAAGGTCTAAGATATATAAAGATCCAACATTTATATAAAGCATCTTATACGCTTTATGCATCCTCTTTATCTAAGAACTCTCTAGCCTAATATAAAGTCAAAGCATTGATAATATAAAGAATATTATTATTAGCGAGATATATAATATCTACAAAAATTTCATAATTAAAATTATAGTTATCTCTTAGAGAAAACTTAAATCTTCATAGTAATTATTTATGCGTTTAGCAATAATAATAAAACTTTTAAATCTATTCCAAAGTTAAATAGTCTACATTATACATCCTAGCATCCTTCAGCAACTAATATAACCTATCTATACAAATATAACCAAATCGCCAATACAATCATCAAAGTTCATGCTTTAAAAGAAATATAGCTAATTCTACCTTTGACAAATTAAAAAATAAATGTCCCCACTTTTATACAATGGGAATAAAAACTCTATTATCTCTCTATATAATAACATTTATTATATTGTTAAAATATGCACCTAGGCAATCTACATCTTTAAGGGATAGTAAAAATAGAGTGCTGGTATCTAGCATATAGTACGTAACCTCTCCCAACGAGCTCCATTTCACTATAGTGCTAATTGCATAAAAGGAGTCTCTTTTTCTAAATTTAAATAAATAAGGTAATGTCTCCTAGATAATCTTTGTGTATAGATCTTCCCTTATATATACAAAGGCTTAAGCTTTGCTAATAATTAATAGCTTAAATGCTTTAATATCCTACAGCTCTCTTTAATACTTATACAAATATTAATTCTCTAAAATAAATAATGTTAATTCTAGTAATTTATACAATAAATTATATATATTAAGCCTTATTATACGATAAATAAATAAGATAAAAAGCAAATAGCCCATAGCCCTTTATCTGTTCTCCTTAGATTTTAAATCATACACACTCAGGCGGTCAGGTTCGTCGCCTTTGTAATCTTAAACATAAGCAAATATATCATTCTTTAATAGTAGCTTAATGCTAACATCTTCGCACAAGGTAAGATACCTTATACAAAACCTCACACGCTTCTCTAACGTATAGTTTATTAACTAATATCCCTCTTTCTTATATATAAAATATTTTTTATTTGTATAATTAAAAGGTTTTTAACTAAAAAAGTTCTTTTGTACAGCAGGCGCGAATTTAGGTTACGCCTTTTATTTTGAGTTAAGTAACTTTTAAAAGCTACTTTTAATATATATATGGTTTATTAAATACTAAGAAATATATAAATCAACCTTTGTTAAAAGAATCAATAATTTTCTCTTAGATGCCAACTTAATGGCCGCATATATATCTAAAAATAACCCCTTGCACGTGGGCTTTTGCTGAACAAAGGCTGTCTTAAGCTTTAATATACTACAATATACCTTCTCTACTGCTATATAAAGCTAGATCTCGCTTTAATACCTAGCTTTTAGTGTTTATTATATAAGCTATATTTTATTTAGCAAAATCTCTAGTATATTTACTAATATTTTGTCTAAGTTCTCCTTTTTTAATTATATAAAGGTTAAGCTGCTTTAGTTAGCTTAATATTAGCTATAGTTAATGCGATAATTAAAGTAAGTGTTAATTGTGTAATAAATGTTATATTAGATTTTATTAGGGCTAATATAGTTAAAATAAAACTAAAGCACACGATTTAAGAGAATATATAATTATATAACATAGTATTCCTACTTATTAATTCCAAGCTGCTTGTATATAAAGATGAAAATTTTTGCTTTATTGTATAAAACGTTGTATAGTTTCCTAGTATAGTTTAAGTCTCTTTGCTATACTTTTGCGAAAGCTTAGACTTAGCTTAGTAGATATATATTGTTTTATATATGCTTTAGGGGTAATAACTTAAAAGGATTGTATCTTAAGTCTATAAGGGAAATTAGAGGAATTTATATAGGAAAGTTATGGTTTTTATAAACAAACTATTATTTTAATGGGACTATGCTACTCTTTCTATCGTATAAACAAGGTTTTTAATTCTAATTCTTAGGAATCATATAATTTCTTTAATAAGGTATTGCATAAGCTATTCTTAGAAGTGCTGCCTCCTTTGTTTATTTATGTTCTTTATGCAAAGCTTTCTAATTATATAGGTCTCTTTAGTGCTTTTATTAGTTTTGCTGCTAAATTTAAAGATTATATATCTATTTCTCTTTTAAACCTAATAAGTTTTTAAACTAATAGGAGGCTTATTATATAGGTTGTTAAAAAGCGGAGCTTATAAGTATTAATCGCATAGAAGTTTATTATATAAGAGTCGTTAGAGCCCTAATATTTATATAAGATTGTTAAGCAACAAAATTATAATTAAAAGAATGTATGAGCTGGCTGTTTAGTATATTGGTCTATTCCTCAGGAAAAACGTATCTTTGGGATTAAAAAGTATCTTAAAGTGCATATTTAAAGGTCTATATACCTTATTTAAACTAATAGATTGTTTAGCCTGCGAAATCCTCTTTATACAATTATATAACCTTATTTAAAGATAAAAGATCTTTATATTTAGAAATAAGTTAGCTAATGTATATATTAATTTCCTTTAGATTTAATGGCTGGGTAATATTAGGAACCTTATCCTAGTAGCCGTACAAAGTGCTTATTTTCTATGCTGCTAGGGATATTGGGCTGCCTTTTGCCATCTTTTTGTATAAAAGAAAGTTTTCATCGTTGTTTTTGAGTTATTTTTAGCATTTTTAAAGTTGTTAACGCTCTTAGGGTTATTATTCTTGCTTATCTTTAGACTTATATGCACTAGCAGCTACAAATAAGTTATCTAGATTTAAGATACTTATTATTAAGGCATAATTGCACGCCGCATACAATCTCTAGTTTATGCAAAGGTTTTAAATAATTTTTTAGCCTTTGCCTTTTTGCAAAAAAAGATTTATATATGCTTTTTATCATATAATTCGCTGATAATTTATTTAGCTTAATAAATATAAAAGATAAGATTAAGCATAATAATATTATTATGCACTATTGTATGCTTAAGAGCACTTATTATTTTGTTACTTTTGCTAATCTATGCTTGCTAGCTGCAAATATTAATTAGTATTAAATAGGCTTTCTTATATATATATATATCAAGTATAAATAAATAATATAATGGGGTAGAAACAAAATTATATTTAGCTCTACTTTATATAAAGGAAAGAAGACAAAGTCTTCTGCCTCGTACAAAAGATTTATATACGCATTTTAAGCATACGTAACACGCATGCCTGGTTTTAGTCTGCTAAACCACCCTAGTAGTCGGCACCGGCATCTCTACCAGCCCTCGTACAAAGCCGCAATGCCATTTATTCCAATAAAGGTAAAATTTTTAACTGCCTTTAAAGCTATATATTTTATAATAATAACTAAGAAAAACATTAATAAATTATTTAAAGGGGCTAAACTTATCTCTTTTAACCTAAACGCTATTATTTTAAAGCTAAATATTAAATTATAAATATTAATACCTTTTTAAACCCTCTTTAAGCCTATCTTTTCTTTTAATTTACAAATGCTATATAACTCTAATAAAGCAATATCACAATCTAAATTAATTAAAACTAAGATTGCAAATTACTAAAAAAGCTCTCTAACATTAATTTTTTATACTATAGATTATTTTCTAAGAAAAGCACAAAAAATTATATATTAGTTAACTTTAATAAAGTTTAAAGTATATATTCTTTAAAAAGCAAATATAACACTTAGAAAAAGGCGCAAGGCTAAAAAAACTCGATTGCAAAATAAAAAAAACAATTTTATATTTAATAATAAAAAGATTTTAGCTAAGGAAAATATAGTTAATAAGCAATTAAGAGAAAAGAAAGAAAATAATAGTTTATTAAAACAAAAGCAGGCAGCTAGTTAAGCTTATAAAATTTATTATAAGTCTAGCTATAATGCGCAAACCTATTTAAAGGCTAAGGATATAAGTAAAAATAATAGTTTTAAATAGTTTTAATTAATTTTAGGCATTAGTTTAGAGTTTTAATTAATTAAACTTATAAAATATAACAAAAGTGCGCAACTCACTATTATACGCAACTCACTATATAACTACATTATATAAAAATAAAGTAACATTTTCTTTTTATTTAAAAGTCTTTTATGCTAATTATATTACTTTAGACTACTTTTAGCAAATGTAAACATTGCTAAAGAGCACATTAATCTCTTATAAGAACTAAGCAATAAAAGTTGCTTTAAAACTCTTAAGAAACTTTTAACAACTCTAAATATAAATAACAGCTTATTATTAACTAACTTAAGCGCTATTTATTAAAAGTATTATTTAAGTTTTAAATAACTATAATACTATATATTCTTTCTTATTTACGTTTATTATTCTTTTATTATTTAAAAACAAAAAGTACTATAACTTTTTATAGCGCTTTAAAGATTTTTTCTTTTGTTTATTAGTATATAATTAATAGTTTAAAAGCATTTGCATAGTTTTTATAAATAAAACTAAGATATATTAGCTAAGCTTATATAGCTAGATCTTTTGCAACGTTAATTAGCACAACTATATAACTGCTTAAATTATTAAAGAGATTATTATTTATGCGCAGCTTTATAATTATTAAGCAGTAAAATTAAATATTTATAATATATTAGCTGCTATAATATAGTTATACAGTGCTACTGCGCTGTATTATAATCTTAAAGTTTTTTTAGCTATTTTAAACTGCCTAAGCACTATTAGCCTAGCATTTGTTAATGCTATTATAACTTTTATAATCTTAAACCTTTAATTTAACAATTATATTATTTTTCTAATTAGTTATATATTTACTAATGCTAATTGAGATAATAGCGCTAATCTTAGCGCTGCTTTTATTATAGCAGCAATAGCTTATAAAAATAGCAATAAGTGTTATAATTATAGTAAGATTAATTACTAAGCTAACAACTATCGTTAGGAGGTGGTATTTCCTAAGCTTTATTAACTAATAGGCTAAAGGGTTACCTTAAAAAAGGTGCTCTTTAAAGATAACAAAGCCTTTAATAAAGTAAAAACCTTTTTTAAAAATAAGCATAATACTTATTTCTTTACTTTTTATAAACCTTTAGTTTACTTTATAGTTAATAATAATAAGAATAATAATAAATAAACGATTAACCTAAGCTTTTTTAATTGCTTAGCGGATGATTTATTTATCGCTGACTTATAGCTTGTTATTAAAGATTAGCTAAAAAATAAGGAGTAGAGATGCTGTAGCACTTATTATATAAAAGTAAGTTTAAATAAAAACTCTTTTTTACTATAAAATAAATACCTTATAAAAGAGGGTAGTAGCAACTTTTATAACCTTTTTAAGGCATGTTTGCCTTTGGGTAAAAAGTTTACTATCTTTTTTAACTATAGCTGTTTGTTAATATATATTTCTAATAGTTTAGCAACTAAGTTATAAACTAAGCTATACTAAATAAGGCGGCTAGCTATAATGCGTAGCATTAGTGAAAAAGATTTATTTATAGACTAGAATGTTGTTGTTAATGGTTAATTTGCTATAATAAACGGCTGGTTAAATAGCTTTTTAGTAGCAGGTGGCATTATATTTAACAGCACGTTTTTAAGCAACCTTATACTTAGCAAATTAGTATTTTACAAGTAGGGCGTTACTTGCAGAAATAACCCTTTTTATAGCTAATTAATTACTCTTTATATATATTACAGCTAATTAACTTTTTTATCTAATTAAATAACCTTAAAGACTTATTATATAAGTAAGCAGAGTTATATAATAAAAAAGGCTATAAAGCTAATAAATGAAAGACTAAAGGCATAGTAGGGCAAGGGCATACTTACAAACAAACTTGATATCTTTTAATACTTTTAAAAGTATAAAATTTGTTTCTCTAGCTTTTTTAATCTAGCTAAGAGAAAAACCAAGGCTATTTGCAAACTTTTGAAGGTATAGCATGCAATTAATATAAAAAATAACTCTTTATTTAAGCAAGCCTTATAATAATATAATCTGGCCTAAAAATAAGTAATTTGCAACTTTGTTAAAGCATATAATAGCAAGCTAATATAGCTAAGTAAATCTTCTTAGGCCTTTGCTTTATACCTTATGCTAAAAAAGCAATCTAAATAAACTATTAAGCTTAATAAAAACAACCCTTAGGTAATATAGCGCTTTGTTATAATTATTATAAAATTAATACTTATATTAAAAAGCATATATACCCTTTGCTTAATATAATAAATTAGATTTAATGCGCAGCAAACTATTATTAGTATGTGTTTTTAGACTTAAAAGATAGGTTTTGGTATATTTTTATCTGCTTATCTAATTGCAAAAAGACCGCTTTTTTTACTTTTAATAGTTTATATAAATAGATTATAATGCTGTTTAGCTTAATAAATGTACTTATAACCTTTTAAGTATTAATTAAAAAAATCCTTAAGCTTTTTAAAAACTTTGTCCTTACACTGCTAGATAATATAGCAGTTTACGCTAACTCTTTTTATTAACTTTATAAGAGATTACTTTTTTTGTTTATATGCTTAAAAGAATATAATATGCTTTTTAATACTTATAAGTTTATTTTATTTTATATAAAAGGCATTTTCCTTAGCTTTGTTATTAATGCTAAAGGCATTAAGGCGGATTTTTTTAAGGTTGCTGCTATTAAAAATTGCCCTAAGCCTGCTATAATAACTAAAGTTTATAGCTTTATAAACGCTATAGGTTACTTTTGCTACCTTATTAATAACTATTTAGCTAAGTGAAAACTTTTTATAAATTATTATATAAGACTAAAAAAAGCCTTTATAAAGCTATTGCTAAAAGCTAAAAAGCAGTAGCAGTATATTTGCAATCTTATTATAACTCTTTTATTAGTATGCGTTTTTAATTAGCAACTGCTTTGCGTAATTAATTTAAATGCTAGTTAAAAATACACTAGCGCTTGCTTTTTATAGCCTTATTTTAACTTTTAAATCAGCAAATAAGTTTTTTACCCTATTGCTTATTTCTTAAAAAAGTTTAGCAAAACTTAAACCTGCTATTTAGCGTAAAAGAAAAAACTTTTAAGTATCCTCTTAGTATTTTAGCATTAGAAACATTAGATTTAAGGTATTAAGGTTACTATAATAATTAACTATAAAAGCCTTAAAACTATTAAAACAAAGGCTAATTAACCGCTATAAATTATATAATTTCTTAATGCTATAAAACACTATAAAATCTATATTATTTACTATTTTAGCACTGTAAACGTTTTTGCAAACTACTTCTCTAAACTATTTAACGCACTTGTTAATGCATTTCCCTCTGCTAAAACCAGCAAAGGAAAAAGGGTTAACAATAGTTAGCTAGCACCTAAAATCAAGCATTTTTATAAATTAAATTAGCTTAATTTATAAATAATCTTTAAATATCTGCTGTTTAAAATAAACCTTTTAGAGGCTATTAACCTTAACTAAGCATGTAAGCACTTTATAGTTTATAATAACAGCCTTTATAAATTAGTTAAGCATAAGCGTCTGCTTAGCAACCCTTTCTACTTAAAAGGCCTAGCTATAAACAATATTGCTCTGCTAGGGGTACTTAAATTTAAAAATCTTTTAAAGTTAATATAATAGCTTTATTTAGATTAGAGTTACTATATTATTAATAATATAGTTTGCTACTTATTATATAGCTTTTAACACTTAAAACTAGTTTTAGCTATTTAGTAAGCTATGGCAAAGTGCTTTTATTGCTAACTAATAAAAAAGCCAAACTCTACCTTTTTTAATCTAAAACTAATAATTCTGCTACTGCCTTTTGTAAAGTAGGCAATTAATTTTATAGCAATTAATAGCGTTTTTATTTTAATTGCTATTAAATATACTATAGGCTAGGTTAAAGCTAAAGTTACGCTAAACTAAATGTTTACTAGTACTATACCCCTTTTTATAAGGATTACTAATATATTTAAGCTATTAAAAAAACTAATCTCTAACAACGCTAGCTGCTTTAAAAGCAAAAAAGCTTAAACATAGCATTATTATTATAAGTTAACTATTTAGCCTATTATACTAATAAGACCTTATAAAAACAGCAAAGTTAAAAAGGCAAACAGTAACCTTAAGCATATATTCATTTGCAAATAAATAACTAATCTTATATATAATTTAAAAGCTTTTATATATTGCGCTATATTAATTTATAATTAAACTCTTAAGCAGTTTAGTTACTTTTTTTATTTTTTTTATTTAGTATAACTTTTATAAAGTTAAAAACCGCCTTTTTAATATCTAACTTTACAGCCTATACTTATAACCTTACTAATAATAAAAAGATTGCCTTTAATAAAAAACTAGTTTGCTAGCATAAGGCACCCTTAGCTTATTAGAAAGCAGATAAACTAACTGCCTTAAGAGACTAAGTATGCGTCTTTTTTTAAAAAAAAGAAAGCTTTAATATATATATATACCTTTAATAACTAGATTTTACATATATGCTAATATAACTATAAGTATAAGCTATACTACAACTGCTTATAAGCTATTATTAATTGCTATGCCAGCAATATATATACCCTTTAAAGCCCTAGCAAAATTACCCTGCCTTTTAAATATAATAGCATTAATCTTTTTTTAGCGTATAGTATAAATAGCTATTTTATTTAAAGCCTTTAACATGCTAGTAAAACTATGTTAAAATAAAACTGCGCAAGGCTAGCTGCTAATGTTAGACTAGGCTTAGGCTACTAAGCCTAAGGCAATAAACGGCTATTAGGTAGTTTTGCTACTTTTATAGTGTAGTGGTTCTGCTACCCCTATAGCGTAGTAGTTCTGCTACCCTTATGATTGTGGTGGCTCTGCTACCCTTAGTGCCGCTAGCGATAGCTAGTAGTAATAGGCAAAGAGACGCCTCCTCCTAAAAAGAATAGCTACGTAGCAGTAGACAATAAAGCATGTAGATAATAAAGCATGTAGACAATGGAAATAGAGGCTTAAAACAAGCTAAATAAAATATATTGTAAATAAGTAGATGATAACTAAAATAGTTGTATTTGGAAAAGGGTGTGGTTGTGTATCTAGTTTAATCTGGTCTGCGGCGGTCTAGAGGGCTAGGCCTATGAGGAACCGATTTTCATATTAAGACTAGCGGGCATTTACGTTAGTGAATGCCGGCCTACAAAGACTGCGTTATATGCTAGATAGATTTATTTTTTTCCTTCTAATCAACTACCCTTCTAACTGCTTTACTGACCCTATCTATTGTGGGGTCTAAAGTGGAATGGAGGGCTGACTATCGTGGACACACAAAACGATGGTGGTGCCAAATCACGCAGGTATAATACTAATCCGGTGGTCGGTGACATGCTCCTTACTTTAAGGCAGCTGGCCAGAAGGTTGTCACGACCGCAGTTGATAAGCCATCCAACTGAGTCATGTTCCTCAAATGGGTACAAGATTCCAAGTCTTCCAAACTTGAATCTCATGGCTAATATAGTAAGTTGCCCCACTACCTCATGTGCCTCGCACCACAAAGGTGTGCTTCACTATTGTACGTCTGTACGCTCGTAAGTTTCGTGGAGGGTGTGAAGAACTTCTCAATGCGATAAAGGACTTAATTGGATGACATGCATTCTCTTGCCACGCAGTACCAAAGAACGAGGCGTTCGAGGGTGAAGTAGAAGAATGCAGGTGCCGTACAACACCCAATGAAGATAGCGGCATGTCAGGCTAAGCCGAGCACCTACAGCTGTTTCAGCGCTAGCATACGAAATCTCTTACCCTAGTCACCGCAGGCACTAACAGCTCTTTTACAAATATAATTATAAGAGAAGTAAGCTTTTTATATAAGACTTAATCTTTTATTATAATATAGAAATAAGCTAAACGATATATTTAATAAAATAATAATTAGCTTTTTTTAATATTAAAAGAAAATTCTAATTTAGCTAATGCTTATTTGATTCCTTAAAACTTTAAAATTACTTTTATTAAAAGTTTTATTTTAAAGTTTATAAAAGCTATTATAAACTTTATTATATAAACTTTTAAACTATTTAAGCTAATTTTAAAAACGTATATATAAAAATAAATTTTTAATATATAGCTGCTTTTTTTTATTTTTATTTTTAGCTAACTTTAAATAAACTTTTTTACCTTTACTAGTAACGTAGTTGTACAGTGAGTCGCGCACAATAGTAAGTCGCGCACTTTTATTTTACCTTATAAGTTTAATTAATCAAAACTCTATACTAATGCTTAAAATTAATTAAAACTATTTAAAACTATTATTTTTACTTATATCTTTAGCCTTTAGATAAGTTTGCGCATTATAGCCAAACTTGCAATAGATTCTACAAGCCTAATTAACCGCCTGCTTTTATTTTAATAAACTATTATTTTCCTCCTCTTTCCCTAATTACTTATTAACTATACTTTTCTTAGCTAAAATCTTTTTACTATTAAATATAAAATTATTTCTTCTATTCTATAATTAAGTTCTTTTAGCTCTGCGCCTTTTCTTAAGTGCTACATTTGCTTTTTAAAAAGTATACACTTTAAACTCTATTAAAGTTAACTAATATATAATTTTTAATGCCTCTTTTAAAAGATAATCTATAATATAAAAAATTAATATTAGAAAGCTTCTTTAATAATTTACAATCTTAGTTTTAATTAATTTAAATTGCAATACTGCTTTA
>JALRMF010000588.1:0-21759 GCA_026120015.1 Dendrostoma leiphaemia
ATATTAAATTAATAGCTTAATTATTATAATAATTTTTTGATAAATATTTAACAATGCTTGGTTAATATAATCCTAAAATGCCGCATATGCTTTCTACATAATCAAAAGATTATGCTAACTTATATTTTTTGCTATAATATATTTACGATTAAAAAGATATTAAAGCGCTGTTTGCTAGAAGCTATATAGTTTAAGATGCTTAACATTAGCTGCAAGCACTAGTATCTTATAAAGCTATAACTACTCATACCTTTGGAGGAAAAGGCCATTTATCTCAATGCTTTTTATAAATTGATTGCTAAGCTTTGTATAAATGGCTAAAAAGTTAATAGTAAGTATTGCAAATATATCTCTGGCTATATTAGCGTTTTTCTCAATAATGTTAAGGATCTTATTATAACTGTTTTCTTATATTTTATAGTGTTTGTTCTTTAGGATATATTTGTATTATAGAACGGCGAGAGCGCGCTAACTATTAATAATCTTTATTAATACCTATTAATCCAGCCGTTTATCATTTACTAGGCTTTACTTTAGCTTAAGCAAAATAATAAACTATATAGAAACATTGAGATAAGCAAAAATCTATTATTTTAGTATAGTAAGAGTGGCTCTTATGTAATGGATCTTTTAATGCAGTGTATTAAGCACTATAAGCTAATAATAAGCGAGAAAATCTAAACGGCTAGCTATATTATATTATGGGATTATGGCGCTAATCTAGGCCCTAATAGTAACGTGCATACGCTGCTAGGCAATCTATTTAAAGAGTAGGTCTATAGCTTTATATACGGTGCAGATAATAAGGACTATAAGGGTAATATTAGCTTAATAAAATATACTAAGGTGTATAATATATAAAATAGGGTATTGATAATAAATCTTTATGCGGTAGTATGTTATAGCTTGCTAAATAATATAATAACTTATAAACTTATAATATTTAGTTGCTTTTCTTTTAATAGCTAGGTAAATATGCCCTTATTAGAGCAAATTAAGTTTGCTTATATCAGCGCTTTTTATATAGCTACTATAGAAAGGGCAATGGGATATAATATTATAGATACCTTTAACATTTAACCTTTTTATAGAGGCAATGCTGGCCCTGCGATGATAGGCAACCTTAAAAGCAAGCCCTAGATTTTTATTAAATATAGCTCTTTTGCAGAGTTTGCATTTATCTGCGTTTAGCAAAGACGACACTTTATAGATATAAAAAATTTTAACTTTTAAACAAAGTGCTATATAACCCTCTTTCTACGTAGCGATAGCGAACCAAAGACTGCTGTTTGATAGGCAGATAGATTAGTATATATTAAAGGGTTTAGTCTATAGCGTTACGCAAGTCTTGTCTTTAAGCATTATAATAGCCAGTTTAATCGCTATGCCTTTTTCCTATTTTTAGTCTTTAATACCCTTGTTAGGTTAAAGAACCGCTGCGTAAATATATAATAGATATTTAAATTAAGTTTTTAACATTTTAAGATCATTTTGTTACAATTAACAAAGCAGCGCCTAGAATAGGCAGCAAAGGAAATAAAGGCCTTTGGAAAAACTATAGATTATAACGTGTAATGGCTAGCTAGATAACTTTTGTCTTTTAGGCAAAGGCTTTCTTTGTTAAATAAATAGTGACTTTTAATGTGTAGATGGCTAAAGTTAGCAATAATCTACTATAGCCTATCTGCTATTTGGTTTATAATTAACCCTAATAATCTTTTAAACCTTTTATATATTAAAATATTAATAAGTTAATGTTATTTGCCAAGGAAAATAAAGATAATATTAAAGCGCTTTAAAGATAGGAGTTAGCGTTTTTGTTTTATGACCAAAGACTTTATTAATGCGGTTATTTTTTTTTATTATAAGATTTTGACTTTTATTGATAACTTTATTTATATTGGCTATAAGTTTGTGTTTGGCTAAGCTAGCTATTATTTTAGAGTAGTGGAGTTTAACAATTAAGGTAGCTTTTATATGCATAGGATAATTTGGCTTAAGGGTAATATAGAGCTGCCTAGGCTTATAAACGTAGTGGCAGCAGAAAAGTCTGCTATAAGAGAAGATTTGCGGCAATGCTTGGTAGAGTGGTTGGATTTGGTTTTTTTTAAATGCTTTGATAAAGATGCTGCTAAGAAAAGCAAAGCTATTAAGGGTAAGGAGGCGTTTTAGTATCTGGACTTAATGGCTTTGGCTGCGAATAAAACTTATGCTATGTTAGTCTTTTTAGCTAATTTAAATATGGTTACTTGAGACTTAAACCTGCATTATTATATGCTAATATGCTATAAGTATTATAAAAAGCAGCTAAGCTTAAGAAAAATAATGGGATGATTTTGCCTTTGTAAGTTTAGCGCTGAGTAAGAGAAGGTTTTTAGGACTAGCTTTAATAATAAGCATATACTTTAGTTAAAATGAGATTATAGTTTTATTGTATGCTATAATTATATGCTTGTGTTGGCTTATTAATATAATTATAAGTTTTTATTTATTTTAACTAGGATTAGGGGTTTGTTTTTTGTTTATTATATTATAAATTATATTATAAAACTTAATATGCTATATTAGAAATATATTGGCTAGGCGGCCAAGGTGCGGTTTATAATGGATTAGGAGAACTAGGCTACTTTTGCTGTAGTATTTGCCTTTGATAGGCAGAGCAATAGGGCGCGTTAGTTTTTTATGCGTATTGCAAACAAAATGTTAGTAGACTATAAGCTTTCTTTAGTTAAGGTTTCTGCTTATTTGCTTAGGTATTTTACATTTTATGCTCTAATAAAGCAATAGCTATTGATTTTTATAGATTATGTTTATATAAACTTGCTAGATATTTAGCTAGCGGCAAAGCAAATAGTTAATAATAAAGGTTGCTTGGTTAAAGCTTATAAAAAGACTGTAACATTGGGGTTAAGAGGTGTTATGCTTAATCTTACTATAGCATATATAAATTAAAGCATCGTTTTTGCTAATATATATTTATATAATTATATTGTATTTATAGCATTTGTTTAGGCTTTAGCCCAGCCTATAGATCTCTTAAAAGATTATTAGGTGCCTTTTTCAGAAATAAGCAAATATTATAGTATTTGGGTTTAATATATTCAAGAGACAGATAAGATTATCCCTAATGTAAGTAGATATTTATGCAATAACTTTAATGCTATTAATAACTAGTACTTTTAGTAAGCTGCAATCTAGCATTTTGGCTTTTTTATTTTATAAAAGATACTTATTAGCAAGCTAGCTAATAATCTTAATAAGCTTTAAATAAAGATATATAGGCAATTAGCACTAAGGCTTTAGTTTTATATTGATAATATTAGTCTTTTGCGTAAGTATGCTAAAGACGCTAAAGTAGACTCTTAGCTTTAGGCTTTGCGTTTGGGCAGAGCTAATATACTTAATATTAACTATGCTAAAGATTAGAAAGATAAGGGCAATAAGTTGATTATTGCACTAGACTAGCGTTAGCATTATATGCTATTATTTATTCTATAACGCTAAAATATATGCTTTAAAAGTTGGCTCGCTGCTTTGGATAATTTGGTTGTAATTATAATAAGAGAGAGCAGCGAGGAGGGGGACTTTACCCTAGTTTATTGTGATTTGTAAGAGTAATATAGGGTTATAGCTTATGATTTTAAAATGATTGTGGCTATATAAAGGTAGGCAAATAAAAAGGCTATGGCTAACCTAATATTAGGTGTTGGATTAAAAGAATAAGATGTTGACTATAGTAGTGCTAAGGGGTTTAACGATGAAATTTCTAACATATATATATACTTGTACTTATTAGAAAGTAGTTAGTTATTATTTAACTTTATTTTCTTAGATTAAGAAAGTATAAATATTACTATTGGGTTTTCTTCTACGTAGGTAAAAGCTATATAGTATATTACTAATGCTTAATAATTAAATAAAAGATAGCAGTTAGTTATTTAATCTTTAGCGCAATATTTAAATATAATAATAATGCTATTTAATATTATAAAGATAAATGTTAGCAGTGTTTTTTAGCAATTGCAGTTTCTTATATATATTAGCGAAAGTAGCGGTATAGGTAAGTTTTGGCTTATTAAAGCTGTTGAGAATATATTTGTAAAAATGTATAAAAGATACTTATTATAGATTATAACTAGTATTGGGTTTGCAACTGCTGGAATTAATAGTGTAATAATTTACTTAGCATTAAAGGTTAATGCTTACTAAAAGCAGTTTTTAGCATTTTTAAACTTAGAAAAAGCTAAATAAAAATAAATTAAAATGCTGATTATTAATAAGATTAGTATAATTAGGGGCTTTTTTTTTGCTTAGATTAGCAATGAGATTAATAAATTTTGCAATGTGTTGTTAGGTAACGTAGAAAGTATTTGTTTTGGAAATATTTTTATTATATTAGTAAGCAGGGATTTTCTTTAGTTTTCTTTTATAAAGGTAATATTTCTCTTACTGTACTATAAAGATGGCTTATTTATTTAAAACAAAGCTATATGCACTAATGTAGTTAAAAACAAAGGCATAACCTTAAAGAAATATGCTTAGGTAGGTAGCTATAAAAAGAGATGGCAGCTTTTCAACTAGTTTAAGAATGTGGTGCTTTTAAATAAGTAGATGTGAGCAAGTTTTAATCTGGCCCTTAAATGGCTTTTAACAGAGCTGCGCATTAGCATGTAAACCTGTGATTCTCTTATACTGCTCTAAGAGCGGTATATATATGCTAATAAAGTTATTAACTAAATGTTTGGTTTATAAGTTATTATGCTTAGAAATAAACACCAGTAAAGATATAATATAAATAGTATGCTAAGCTAGGCTAAAAAACGCAGGCAGTATGTTTATATCTTTATATTAACATATGAATAGAGGGGCGTTTATATAAATATAATTGAATAAATAAAGACTTTCGCTTACGGCGATAATCATAAGGTTAACATTTCTAGAGTCTTTTTTTATATAAATAATATGCCGATTATTGCTACTTAAAACTCTTTTTTAAGTTTAAAGATTATAAATAGCATAGAGTTTATTACTGCTAGTATTATTATTAACCCTTTATACCCTAGTTTCGCCCTAATAAAAACAATAATTATATACTTTAGACTACTATGCGCAATTTTTCTATAGTTACTTGCTATAAAGAATATTACTATCCTAAGTCTTCTAAGTAAAACTATTATGCTTAAGGCCACTTACTTCATTATATAGCCTAATTACTTTAAATTCTTCACTAGCAACTATACAAGGTCTAAGCTCTCTTATATGCTTACATTTACTTTAACTAACTATAAGTTTTAAAGCTATACATTTAACTGCATTTTAATAAAGCTAATTAAGCAATAAAACAACTTAACACCTATAAACCCCATTAGTCTCTATATACAACTATTACAATGCCGCACACTCGCTAACATTTAGATTATCCTGCCTCTTCTTGCACATAATTAGCTAAATATATAAATCCTAATATAGCTTAGAAACAGGCTAATAAACCTAAAAGCAAAATTAAAGCAAATAGTAACAAGATTAAAAACTTTTCTTAGCTATATCTAATAGCTACTTTTATTTCTATATAATAAGCCTTTTTAAGGCTTAATAAAAGAGTATAAGATAGTATTTAAGGACTTTTGAGGCAATTTAGGTAATAATATATTATGTATAAGTATATATTTATTTACTATTACCCAAAAAGATTTCTATTATATATATAGCATCTGTTTTTCTCTTTTATACTTAAACCCTCAACTCTTATATCTTAGCCTTGCTTTTCTTCCTATAACCTACTGCCAATAATTTATCTATAGTATAGATTCTATATCTTATAGCAGCTAGATTCTACTTTTTATATATTGCCTGCTAATTCTGCTCTATTCTTTAGGCCTGGTCTTGGTTTATTTGCATATAAGTATACTATAGCGGGTGCTATATTTATCTGCTATATTATTTACAGGTCCTAAGCGTTAGTTAACCTACCAACCCCTTTGGTTCTCCCAAAAATATAATTACTTAATAGCTATAGTTTCTTATAATATAGCTATTTCCAACTTTCTCTATCTATATATTAAATATAATACTAATTCAATAATTTTCATATATTATATAAATTATATCCACTATGCAATAGTTATTATTACCAACTTAAGGTATCTAACCTATTACTGCCTGCTTTCTTAGGCCCCGCTCTCACTTATTATACTTAGTTTAATATACAATTTAATATCCTTATAATCTCTTTACAATCAATATTATTATACAAAAACCCTAGCCCTAGAGCAATATATAAAATCCTTAAAAGAATAAATAAACAATATATAAAGAGAGATTGAGGGTTAAAACGAAAGGATTTATATATTGTAAATTAAATGAGATAAAGCGGTATAAAAGGCTATAGTTACAGAGGCTTAATGTTGGCAAGCTTTTATATAAATTGCTGCCCAATAGACCACTTATGCATAAATGGCAGATTTCTAGCATAAGAAATAGCATGCAGCTATAAAGTATTATAATACCCTTTATAAGGCGTTTAATAAAATTTATAAAGAGATGGAAAAATTTGTTAGAGGTTTAGGGCTTAGGGATTAGGTGCTATATGCATTTTTTAAATTATTTAAACCTAGGAGTATTAGAGAGGATTAGGTATTGTTAAAATAATAATATAATCTTACCCTAGAAGAGGATAATAAAAACTTAGATGTATTAGACTCTGCTACAGCTACATTAGAAGCTTTGGCAAGGTTGGACATTTTAGAATACAGGGCTTCTACACTGTTTAATCTCCCTTAATTTAGCATACTAGCATTTGGCAGCAATATTTTAAGCACCTGCTTACTTTTGGCTATATTTGCTTATATAAGTAATTATACTTTAGGATAAAGTGGCAAAATTAACTATTAAGGCATTGATTTAATATTTTATGTTGAAAAAGGGGTTTGTATTATATTAAGTAACTGGATTTTAACTAAAGGCGGCAATTATAGATTATAGTTACCTTGTTGCTAGAGATAAAAAGCTAAATTAGAAAAAGGTAAAAAGTTATATATAGGGATAGATTGCTAGGCAGGCTAAAGGTATAATGGGATTATAATAGAAAGGAAAAGTGGGGGAGGGGGCGTTTATAGATAAAGATATTGATAAATTATAAGCTAGGTAAATGTAATATTGAGAGAAACATATAATAAGCTTATTATATATATATGTAACCTTTTTACAAACATTAGGTAAAAACTACTCTTTTTCTTTAGATAATAAAATGCAAAACTTAGCTAATTATTTATTTCTCTAATACATTAAGTATTTAGTTGCTGATTACTAATAAAAGAGTAAGTACAACTTATATAAACATTTTTTTCCTACTTAGTTGCCTATTTTAAAATCCTAGCATTTAACATTTACATCCTAAAGCAGTAAATAAAAGCTTAATTAACTAATTAAACTACTTTATTATAAATAAAACTTTTTTTGCAACCTCTCCTTAAACTAAGTTACTTAGCTAACCCTGTTATTAGCAGACTTTTCTTTCTATCTAAGCACTTAATCTTATAATAAGCTATCTAAACTAACTTATTAAATTAAAACTTTTCTTTTAATTAATAAGTCTTTTTTTACTATTAAACCTTCTACTAATAAACCTCTCTTTTTTTTCCTACTAACTTTAGCTATACCTAAATACTAATATATTTCTTCAGTTATCTTATAATAACCTTAGCCCTTTTTTATACTTTTTAAAATAGCTTTCCCAAAAAAAAACCAAATCAACTCCTTCTTACCTTCTGCCTTATAGCAGAACCTAATTATTATTTTCTCTAACAGCAGCTCTAACTCTAACTTTAATTTTAACAACTCTCTTTTTCGTCTATCTGCTATAATGCCTTATTTCAACAACAATATAAAAAACCGCTTTAACCCTCTTTTCTTATCTTTAACTCTTATTTCTTTATCTTTTAACAGCAGCTCTAATAACTCTCTCCCTCATTAATCTTCCCTAATACCTTATCTTAGCAATAATATAACAAACCACCATCCTACACCTCTAGCCTTATTTTTATCATTTAACAACAACTTAAAAAAAGCTAATATTCCTAGTCTTTCTACTGCTAAAAGCACTTTTAATACTCCTATACGCCTTAAAACCCCTAAAAATATTTTTTATACTTACTATAAGTTAGTAATATTTATCCTTAGCTATAAAACCTTTTTTAATATATTTAATCTAGCAAAACTAAGCTGCCTATTTCTTATAAATAATTACATTAAGGTTTTAGCTAAAATAAAGCACCTATTAAGCCTTAATAATTACCTACCTCCCCTAAGTAAATAATACTTTATACTATATCTCATTTATTAATTTTCTAATTTACTTTTATAAGCCCTACTTTATTTAAGATAAAATATCTATCTAGCAATGCTTATAAGGCACCTAGTTCTAATACTCCTAGTAAAGAAAACTTTATACTTAAGCTACATTTTATTCACCAATTTTAATTTACCTTTATAATATTAAATCTTTAAATAAATGTTAATAATTTCACCAAAGCTTTTACCAATAGCACACATATCCCAACGCATATCTAAGCTCTATGCGCCTAAAAAAATACAACCTTTCCTATAGCCCTAAGCTTAAGCAAAAATTTAGCTATATCTTGCAATACTATTATAAACATGCCTACTATGCAAAGCAATAATTTAAATAATTTAAGCATGCTTATGCCTTTTAAGTTCTGCGTTTATAAAGCAATACGTTAAGAGCTTAAAAATAGCGGCTATTTATAAGATTACATTAACTCTACTATAGCCAGCATTAGCGTAACTTAGCTTACTAAAACTATTATTAAACGTTTATAGCAGGGTAGTAATATTAGCCCCCTTAAGGATGCTTATCTTGTTGCTGCTTGGGCGAAGAAGACCCTTTAGATAAAAAAAGCCTTTTAGGCAAAGAAGAACACCTAGCAAAAAACCAATGTAAAAGGCAAAGGCAAGAGTTAGGCTAAGCGGGGCTTTAATGATGATTATTTTTAGAAGATGGGTGGTTGTTCTCTAAAGCGTAGAGGCGGCGGCGAAGGTTTGCAGGGCTGCAGCTAAGCTATTTGGGTTGGTGGTTTTACCTTTGACGACTATAATAGCGTTGTTTAAAGACGTTGCAGTTTATGGGAATATATATTCCCCTTTTTTTTTAATAGATTTCCCTTGCGGTAGATTATCAACAAGGCATTTTATTCTTATGCTTCTTATTACCTAGGTACCTAGGTATTATAGGACAAAGAGTTAAGCAGCAAAGCTAATTGCAAATTTATTTTTCTGCAAAATTCTCTTTTTCCCATTGCTAAAAAATCTATTATTTCTAAACCCCTCTGCAACCAGGTTTGCTGCAGTAAAAACTTCTTATCTTAGAGCTTTATTTATCTACTTCTGCTTGCCTTATCTTAGCCGCAGCGACCTAAAGTCTTAAAAATATAGCTGTATATATAAGTAATTTTATTATTACCCTTTTTATTAACCAAAGTATAATATAATATATCTCTTTCTTTCTTAAATATATACAAGTTAAACTTATTAACATAGGAATAAAGTTGCTTAATTTTAATTTCTTTTTATTTAAAAAATGCTGCATATAGACTTGTTAAGAAATATCTATTACACTGTGATTATTATTACCTCTACCAATATTCTCATTTATAGATTAAATAATGTTAATACTTAGAAAGCTAAATATAACAAAGGATACGTAACATTGACGCTTACCTTTCTTTTTCAACCTTTCTTATCGTTATCTCTAGGATTATCTGGGATATAATCTATAACACCGACCCCCCCCCCCTCTGTTAGGGCCGGCATTACAACGCTTATATCGGCCTTTATCTTTCGTTTAAGGGCTTACCAACCCAAGGACAAAGCTTACTATGTCTACCCTTATTATCATAGCATTTATAACCTTTGACGCTAAACTTACTACACTTTGATTAATAATAAAGTTTATAATATAATTAATCTAAGATTACTAAACTCCTCTAATAAATAAATTTATAGGAATAAATATATATTTTATATAAACAGCTATGCAACTAAGTCATAGCAATAAAAGACTTGCAGTTTAATAAGCTACATAGCAAACTCTTGTTTCTGCCTATAGATATATTAATTACCCTACTTAGCCAGAGGCTTTTTTTAAAAATGGTTAGTATTTTGTTATTTTCTGCTTTCCTACAGTTGCTTTCAGGCATATTTTTTCTATAAACCCTTTCTCTTTAGGTTATCCCTTTAGCAAATACTTTTATTTTCTCTCTATCTAGTTATTAAACACTAGCTAACCATAATAGTCTTATTATTACTAATAAACCTATTAGAAAACATTTTCTATATTTAACCCCTTTAATTATTATATACCCACTGCCATACTTTTTATTATAATCTAAACGCTAAACACTAATAATATGCTTTGTTTAGTATAAACTATGCCCTTAACTTATTCTTGCTAAAACCACCTTATAACAGTTACTTTAAAAAAAAGCTTACCTTATTTACAAACATGGGTTCAAATCCCTTTCCCACTTAACAAGATTAAATCCCTCTAATTCTACCCTTATTTTTTTTATTTATTATTATTAACAAGTTGTTATTATTATCTTATAACTATATATCTAGATTATTTAGAACCTTTGTCTAAGTATATCCCCTAGCCGTTTATTCCCTGACTGTCTACCTTCCTATCTCGCTATTTACCTCTTCTCCCTTAACGTTCATCTGCTTGCCTTGCTGTCTATCTTTCTATTTTGCTATCTAACATAAATATTCAACTTATTATTATTATATTATTTTTTAGCAATAATAAGCCTTTTTATAATTAACTAGTCTAGGGAAATGCTAAGGGACATATTGCCAAGATTTTTAGCCTTATTGACGATATTAAAAATTATACAGCTAAGTATAAAGCCACTACTTTTATTAAGTTGCGCAACTATATTGCTTAGCAGATTAAAAAAGCTCTTAGCTGCATTTAAATAGCCTACTCTTAGGTTAAACAGGCACTTATATTGCATAGGTATATAAAACCATATTATTCTTCTTATTATTATATTATTCTGCAATCTAAAAATCAATAAAACAATACTAAATTTTTGCATTCTTAATACTCTCTCCCTTGCCTTTTTCTCTTTATTTTATCAGCTTGCTTTTTTTTAGTTTATATATTCTATAATATAATAACCCTATTTTTACTATAAAATATATATCTTTATTATTAAAATAGCATATATTTAATAAAAGGCATTTATTCCCCTGCGCCTCTTTGCATTACCCTCTTTTGCTCTATTAATTTGCCTCTTTTTAATTTATATATTTTACAATATAATAACTCTTTTTTTTATAGAATATTTATCTTTGTTATTAAAATAGCACACATTTAATAAAAGGCATTTATTCCCTTGCGTCCCTTTGTATTGCCCCTTTACTATGTTAGATTTAGTTTTTCCTTGCGGTTTACTTATCTTTATAATAAGAAAATATCTAATTTGCGTTTTGCGTTTTTTTCAACTATTTTGCTTGCTATTATAATGCTATCTTATTACGTATAGATATAAAGAAATAAACGTTATGTTTAAAATAACTGCTAATAATCTTTATATTTATAGAAACTAATACTAATGAAAGACCGTTCCTTGGCTTAAAGCTGCTATTAATTTAGTCAAGACTTTGAGACTTAATAGACTGCTTTTTAATATAATTATCCTAGTCTTTAGTTTAAATAATCCTGCAGTTTTAAATCTAATCAGTATTAACCCACCTATATTATCCACATATACAATAAACAATACCTTAAGCACTAATATTGCCTCTAGCCTTATTTAAGTATCTTATAATCAATCGTCTATTAGTGGTAACTTTAGCAGCTAATTCTTAGCCCCCCTTAGTTTATACTTTAGTTTATCTATAATATTATATAATTAATTATCTGCTTTTAGTAGATTTAGCCACTAATTCTCTAGCTTGCTTATTACGCTATATTATAATTCCTATCGCCCGCCTATCACGCTATATAACCAATTTGCTGGCCCGCTTATTACGCTATATTATAATTTCTATTGCCTGCCTATCACACTATATAACTAATTCGCTAGCCCGCTTATTACGCCATACTACGATTTCTATCGCCCGCTTATCATACTATATAACTAGTTTACTAGCCTACTTAGCATATTATATAATAACTCCTATAGCCCACCACCTACTCTTTACCATAATTTTTATAGCCCGCTTGCTACATTTTATAAACAATTCTCTAGCCTACTTAGCATATTATATAACAACTCCTATAGCCTACCTAGCATACCCTATAATCAGTTTATTAGCCCGCCTAGCATATTATACAACAAATTCTACAGCTTACCTATCACACTATACAACCAATTCACTAGCCCGCCTAGCATATTCTATAACTAGAGCTAACTTTTGCTAGCTATTAGTAAATTTAATAATTAGTTTCTGCCGTTATTAAAGCCCCTTAAAACAACTCCCAATTAATGCTAGCCTTTGCTAATTGTAGATAGAGTTAGCAATTAGTTATTAACCCCTTCTAATCCCTTTAAAATATCCCACAACTATAGCTAGCCTTTGCAAATTGCTAATAAACTTAGCAATTAATTATCAACCCCTTTTAATACTCTTAAAGCAACTTTTAATCAAAGTTAGCTATTATCTGCTATAAATAGCATGCTTAGTTAGTTTAATATCTCACTACTTATCTAAGATACTTTATCTTTGCGCTCTTTTTATAACCTAGCTGCGGTTTTATCTAACCTTTTATTTAATAACTTGCATACTTTTAAGCTTAATATTGCTATAATTAATAAAAGGGCTACTTTTAAAGTTGGCAATTCTACTACCTTTAACATTAGCATCGTAGCACCGCTATCTTAACTTATTAAACATAAGTATACATTTTCGAGCGCTCGGCCGTTTTCTACTCCTCTACTTTCTTAGAGACGCCGCTTTTATATTAGCTTCGGCTAAATTCCAGGCAATTTGCTATTAAGGATAGACAGTATAAAACCCAACAAACACCTAAACATTAATAATAATAATTTGCCGGTATTTAATCTAATTCCAAGGTAAAATAATGCAGATAAGGATATCCTTATCTAATTAGAATCTTTGGGTTAATTGCGGTTACTTTTGCTAAATAAGCGCCTAATTCTACGGCTACTTAATATACCCATTTGTTATAATAAAAACTAACCTAAGATAGCCGCGTCTTTAATCTTGCTACCTTTGCTTATATAAAGCAGGTTTATATTGTTATGCTTTACTATAACCAACTCTTTAAGTTAGTTATAAATACGCTTAAAAGATAAGCGCTTATACTTATAATTAACTATCTAACCTCTTTGCAATATTATCCATAACTAAAGTATATATAAAATAGCCTTAACGCTAACCCTAACACCACCAATTATATAGAAAAAGCCTTTTAAGTTACGCTTTAAAAGCTTTATTATAAACGTTTTTTTAAGTAGGTCGTAGGCATCCTTAGAGGATAAATGTGCAAACCTTTATTTGGTTACCTAACCTATTTATAATATTATTTATAACCAAAGTAGATCTAAGGTAGCCTTAGCGCTAATCTCAGCAATACTGCTTAATTAAAGAAAGCTTACTGCGCTATACAATAGCATAATAAATGCTTTAGGTCAATTAAAGACACGCTTAAAAGATTAATAGCCAAACTTATAGTTGAGTTTTAACCCTAATTGCAATATTTTCTACGGCTTAGGCAAATCTAAGGTTGCTACGGCGCTAATATCTAAGCTATCGCCTAAGTAAAAAAAGCCTATTACACTATATATTAATATAATAAGATTTTTAGGTTAATTATAAATACTCTTAAATAATTAACGGCTAGACTTATAGTTAGTTACTAAGCCTTTGCGCAAGGTTATAAAGCAGAAGAGTAGATCCTATGCAGATTAAACACCTTCTATATAAAAGAACTTAATAAACTTAATAACCCCTATACTAGTTTCAAATAATTCTCCTCTTAAAAAGCGTTAAAGACCACCTTTTTGTTAAGCTAGCATTAAAGCTAATAAGCGCCTTAGAACATATTAGCATAAGAGCCTAAAGGTATTAGAGTTAAAGAGTAAAAACAACTTTGTATTAAAGGGTAAAAATAGCTTTAAACCAGATAATAAAAATGATTCTGGATTAGATAATGAGAATAACTTTGATTTAGATAATAGAAATATCTTTTATGCCCTACTATTACATTAGGCTAATAATTATTTCTAATCGCAGAGAGATGCTTTTAAATTAGACGAATCAAACCTATATTTTAATAATAAGCCTTTTGCTACGTTCTACACTTAACCTAACGATTCTTCAACTTTTAAATTAACTATATTAGCTAAGTTTATCTAGCTTATGCGCATAGAATACTAGAAATGGGCAGACGTATATTTTTTGCAATTAACTATAGTAACTCTTACAGCAGCGAGAGATCCTAGATATATAAACCAAATTATAGCAACAATGCAATAAGAAAATTAAAATGATTATATAATAGTTCCATTTTTAATATGCAACGTAGAATACAACTCTAACTATAACAAAGGATTTTGTATATTATAGAGGTTTATTATATGCTAATATAAGCAAAAAGGGAGTATTATTATAATATTGCGTATAAAAGCCATTATAAGAGATAAGGGCAGTCTTAGTAATAAAATGTCCTATAAATGTCATTATAGTTTATATATAGGTCTTATTTATGTAGGTATAGAATCAAAAAACGTTAATATATATTATAATTAGTATGCAAAACTTGCTAAGCAATAAGCTACAAAAGCCGCTCTTAGATTAATATTAAATAGCTTTTTTTAATACTATTTAGTGCTGCATTAGCATAATAATAACATTTATCCCTTTTATAATATAAGTTACGCAGTGCAATACGATCTTAAGTCTCTTTTGATTTAATATTTAATTTACTATAATTATATTAGCTTTAATAAGCTATTAGAGAATAAACTAGATAATTGGCATAAATTATTAAATAAGGTTTTCAACAAAAAACTAACGTTTTATATCTTTAAAGATCGCAAAAGCAAATAATATCTTATACCTAAAAGCATTATAATATTTTAATAAATGCTTACCGCTTACCTAGCTAGACTTAAAGTTTCTAAGAATTAGCTTGCCTTTGTTATAATAAACTTTATTAACCCTGCTAACTATATTTAACCTCTCTGCAATCTAAAAATATATCTAGATGCTAACTAATTACTAATAAGGTTTAAAATATAGCGGGCGCTAAGAGCTTTATGCAAGTTTTACTTTATATACTCTAAAGAAAGTATTTGCTGTAATTATATTAGCAAAATAAAAAATATACAAGCTTTTATCAATATTTAAAGAGCAACCCTTAAAGTTTTCCAACAATCTAAGCTAGATTGCAAGTTATACGAGCATAATTATACCATTTTTATATATAGCTAACATTTAAGCAACGGCGACTTTAAGTGTAAATTATATAAGATATTATATAATAAAAAGCAAGGCAGCAAAATATGCATATATATATAAAATAGCATGATTTAAGCTATATATACTAAATTATTTAAATATTTAACTATAATATACTTAGCGCAGTAAAATAACGTTGTATTGTTAGAAAATATATTGTAGATAATAGAATAATATTTATAATGCTGTAAGTAATAGCTTTACTATGCTTAACCTTTTCTTAAGTATATATACTACTAAAAAATAATATATTATATGCTAATATTTTTATTAGTCTAAGGGTTATACTGCACTTTAATTAACATTGATGGATATTTTAAGTTAGCTTAATAGTTTATCGCAGACGGACTAGGATGGCTATAATGGCTAAGCAAAGGATCTGCCCTGTTTCTACGTTAAAGTTAAATATGATGTTACTCTTTTAATGTTTGTTTTTAATGCTACTAATTATATAATTTTATATTAGAGATAGACTTTAGTGTTTTATTGCTCTTAAGGCTTGCTTGTTTATTTTATATATACTTATTGTTACGTAGTCTCTTTTGGGTTTTAATTTAAATTATAATAAATGTTAGATAACTGTTTAACCAATCATATATCTTTGCTGTTTTAATATTGGGCGCTGATTAAAAGCCTTTAATTTTTGCTTTATTTATAGATTATATATAATAATACTTTTCTAGCATATTATAGCTATTATAACAGCTGGTTATCTATGTTAAATATATATAATAAAAGCATATTGCAAATAAAACAAATACTAGGCAGGTTAGCTTAATAGTAAGCTGTTAAGCTAAGTTAATTGTTAAATTATATATTAGCGCTAAATCTAAGCTTATTATATTAATATTAGTGTAGGTTGATAGCTATAGCAATAGCTTAGTCCGCCTTGGACCAAAGGTATACGGCTACTAGAAGAAACTAGCTGGCTAAATGGCTAGTTGGGCCGATTTAGCCTAACGGCAATTGGAAGGGACTGTATGCGTATATGCCTAATCCCTTTGGCGTATAACAATAGTTTCCCTTCTATTCCTTTTAAAAGATATTATTAACAACAATAGCAAATATACTTATTTTCACCCCTTATTCAAACCTTTTTATATACAAAGATTAACTTATTAACACTAATTAATAATTAAATAGTTAACTATAAATAGCAAGGTAAAAAAAACAAATCTTGCTTTAAAAACTGCTGTAATATTTTCTAAAAGGGGTGTACTACTTATAATAATAGGCTTTATACTTTTAGCAGAAAATAATAAATAGCTTGCAAAGGGACTTTAGTAAAATTATCACTAGTAAAAGGCTGTTCTCTTTAACTATTAAAAATAGCTAAAAAACTTTAGCAAAAGTTATTATTAGCGACTCTTTTAATGCGTTTGCAATATAAAATAACGTATAAACAACTTTAAAACCTTTCTATAAACGCTGGCAGCTTGTTTAGTGTTATATTATACTCTTGAGAAAACGATTAATTTTGTATAAAAACACTAAGACTTTTTACAAGGTTATAACGGCAAGCAATCAACTAGCGAACCTCTTTATTAAGTGCTTTTGCCTTTATAAAAAATCTTACAATCTTTTTTATTTTTATTATGCAATAAAAGCACTAACAGCGCATATATAAATAAATATATTAGCAACCCTAAAGTACTTTATACTATATTTTAACCCTTTTTCTATTTATTTTCACTTTATTTTTAAGCGTATGCATATATATATAATAACCTAATTTCCCCTTTGTTTTTTACCTCTTATATTTTATTATTATGCTATATTTATTTTAAGAATTCTTATTCCTTAGATTAAACAATCTAAATTAAACTAATATAACTAATCTTAGCAGTTTAAATGACTTTTTAGTCAAAAAAACAAAAACCCTAGTATTTAACTAGTTTTATAATGCCTAGCAGCTTATTTTAATGTTAAACAACCTTTTAATAAGAATTAGAATCTTTTAGGCAATATAGCTCTTACTTAATGCTTGTTTTTAATATAAAAAAGTATAGCTAGGCATTAGTTAAATATACCTAAATATAGCAGTTGCTAGGGTAATTGCTATTTACTTTAAGTAGTATAATAATAACCTTTTTTATTACTTTTATAAAGATTTTAGTAGATAGACCGCTAATATATTCAACGCTATTCCCTTTAACTTATATTGCAACCTTAAGTAAGTTTTTTGTTAAAATAAAGTTTATACTAAGTAGAATAATACTTTTATTAAACTATATTTAATAGCCTTTGCTGCTTATAAGAAACTTTTTAAGTAGAATCTAATTAAGCTTTAAAACTTAAAACTTAACCTAAGGTTATGCGCCTATAAACAGCAGTAAAGCATTTTGCTACCAAAATCTCTTTAACCTTTATAATAAAAAAAAGCGCCTTAGCAAAAGCCTTAGATTTATTAAGAAAAACCCTAGTAAAAATAACTAAATAGTATATAATAAACTATTAAAGAACCTTTAGCATACTCTTAAGTTAAAAAAGCTTTAAAGAGTAGTTTGCAACAAAGCCTTTTGCTATTATTGCCTTTGTTATAACTGCAATAAAACCTCTTGCAACCACTATCCCTATTATATATATAATAAACTATACAACACCCATAACTAAATCCTTTAAAGGTGCCCTTTTAGTTATATTTGCAACAAAACCCCTTAAGGTTACCTTTAAAACAAAGCCCCTTTGCGTTAGTTTTAATAAACCATATAATAGGACTGCAATCATTGCCCCCTAACCGTCTATGTATATTATATAATATTCTATTCCTAGTACTAAAATTGCTTATATACCGTTATAATCCCTAGCAATATAATTTATATAAAACCCTTTCTCTACTTAAGTACTTAAACAACCACATTAACATTTAAACCTTAACTAGCTTTACAAAGATATATAGCCTAGATTAAAAATATACCAGTAAGCTATATAATTTATTAGATAATAAGCTTAAAACTTTCTTTGGTTTTTGCTAGCATGCCTAAATCAAGCCTAGCTAGTTTTACGCTATTCTTTTAAGAATTTTAACCAGCTGTGCTTAACTATTCTATAAAAGCTACGTCACCTATTTTAATACATTTGCAAAAGTTTACACTAAAATTAAACAGCATTTTAATATAAAAATCAATCACTTTTACTATTATATAAACTAGACTTTAATAACTTTTAATAAGATTAGGCAGCAGAATAAAGGAAAGAACCTTTATAAAGTTTTTAAGATCTTGCTTAATAAGCTATAATTATGCTAACGTGCTTTAAAACTAAATTACGTAAGCAAATAAGCACTTAAAACTATAATAATCAAAGTTTGCTATAGAGTATATAAACTTAAATACGCTTTTTTTAAGCTTACTATTACCTGCAAGAAGCTATTTTCTAATCTATGCTTTTTAATTAAAACTTATCTTGCTTGCGGTCTATAACAGCAACTAACTATTAATAAAGTAGATAATTAATATTATTTAAACTATTATTATAATAATAACTATAGTAGAGGTAAAGGCTTTTATAGCAGCCTTTATAGCGGCTTTCGTTTGCGTAACGGTTTCTAAAGCCATAGTAGCAATTACTATAATAATCGCTCTTTTTAGCAATATATGCCTTAGAAGAAAAAATACTATATATATGGTAAAGAAGGTTATTAGTCAATAAAACACTTCTAAGAAAAATGCAACTAATTATATAATTAATTTATTGCCAACTGCTAATTTAATAGTAATAACCTTAACAGCTTTGAAATATACTTAGCAAGTTATAAAAGTAATAAAGTAAATTAAATATAGCTAAAAGATAAGGTTAATAACAATATTAAAAACTATAAAGAGAAAACCAAAGCCTTTATTTAGCTTATAAACTAAGGCTTTTTATATCGCCTTACTAGTAATAATGTTTATTTTGCTAATGGCTCTAATATAAACGCTACGCAATTTCTTATTAAAGACTATTATACTTAATTATAATTTTAAAGCATATTGCTTAATATAAGTGTCGCAAAAATATCTATAGTTAAAAAAAAGCAATTTTTTGCTTTATAATAAGAAAATTCTTTTATTAAGCTTAATAAATCAATAGCAGAATAAGCTTTAATTAAATTTAGTAAGGGATTAGTAGCAAATTTGATTAGAACTATTGCCGTTAATACTCTAATTAAGCGTATTAACTTTTATATGTTAAATGCTTTAATGCTCTTTTTATTTTGCTTTGCAAATATAAACCGCTTATATATTTAATTTAACAACTTAACAAACCAACTTATCTATAATAATAAAACCATCCTTATTATATGCAAATAAGGCTATTTATAGTTTTTTCTAAGTAAAAAGAAATAAGCAGGCATTTTTCTTATGGAAATAAAGCTATAATGCCTTTATTGTTGCTTTAGCTACCTAGCAATGTACTAACTTTACTAGCTGCTTAAAAAGGCTAGTTATAATAATATTAATAAAAATATATTATAATTAATCAAAAAGTTTTATCACTATTGCTAATTGCACAGTAACGCCCCCTAGCGCTTTAAATTTACCTTAAAAGATAACTGCAAATTTAATTACAAAATCTTTGCAAATATTATATATCTCAAAAGTCGCCTTATTCTTTACATTTTAAACTCTTTAATAGCTTTTTACAATAGCTGTTTCTTTTTATCTTTATTAGCTAAAAACACTTAGAAAGCCTTATGCCTACTATAAATTAATACTTATTAAAAACCTCCCAATGTAATTATATATAACACTAGCATTAATTTTGCCTTTATAGAGTTTAAATTAAAAGCTAGGCTAATAAGAATTATATATAAACAAGTTTCTATTAAAGCCTATTGGTTAATTAGCAAGCTAAAATAGTACTACGCTTTACTCTAATAAGCCTTCGATATCTTATATAATAAGCTTTATAATATAATATTTAACAAAGTAATTTTATAAATAGCCCTTAAAGCTATTAATAATATCGTTAAACCCTATAAGCTTATTTTTATCCTCTTTGTTTTTAGCGCATACCCTTATATAATAATTAATTTAGCCCTATTGCTATTAATTGTTAAAAGAGCCAAAGCAGTATAAAAGGCTATAAAGGCATTATGCAAAGCAGCAGCTAAGCGCTAAATAAAAAGCGCTCTTAATATTTGAAACAAATTATCTATTGTAGATGTGCTTAAGCTTCTACTTTAAAGTAAAATATAAGTTTAGCAAAAGAAGAATAAATAGCAGAAGCTTTATAAGATTGCAGCCGTCAACGATTACAATGTTACTTTTAAGATGCCTAATAGGCTTATTACCTTTAAATTAACCGTTCTTTAACCCTATTATTACAACCCTAATATCTCTATTTACCCTTTTCCTTTAGCAACTATTTATTGCAACTCTAATATTAATGCTTTTCTTCTTCTTTTAGCAACTAATAATAAAGACTACCAGCCTTTTAATAACGCTGCTAATGCCATTAGTGCCATTAGCAATACAATTATAATTGTTATAAAGCCTAAGCAAAGGGAATAACCTCTTAGCTTAAAAAATAAGCTAGCTAGCGTCTTTTTAATGAGAAAAGAAGAGGATAACTATAACCTTGCTGTTAAGTTAAGAAATAATGGCATTATAATAACCTTAAGCAAGCTGTTTAAAGCGTTTGACGCCTAAGAGATAAATAACCTTGTTGGCTATAGTATTTTTAGCTTTAAACGCTATAGCAAAGCTAAGCATAATGGCTATTATATCTTTAAGGCCTATATAGTATAAAAAGTCAAGGGCAAAACTACTAAGCCTTATAAGAAGTTACGCCTAGTTATATAAAGCTATAATAACAAGGAGAAAGCATCTATTCTAATGCAGTCTCTTATAATTTAATATATTAGCCAGCGATTAATTTTAGCCTTTGCGCCGTTACTATTGCAAGGCGGCATAATGCTATCGTTATGCAATATTACCTAAGCATACTTATAATTATAAACTAAACTTATATATATTATATTAACTGCTGTTTTAGCTGCTTTATAAATCAAATATCCTTAAAATACTATTATTAGGGTAATTAAGCTATTTTACAACATTGCCAAAGCAGGCGTTTATTAGTTTGCTATGTACTAAGGCTACTACTGAGAAAAGCTTAATATATTAACCTTAACCTATAACCTATGCCTTTTAATTATCAATAAACCTCTAGAAACTTTTGGCTTTATTAGTATGTAAACTAATAATACCCTTATCTTAGCTACGTTAGCTTTTTTAGCATTAGAAAACTAGAAGTTGCAAAAGGCCT